>CADEHL010001424.1:2500-80000 GCA_902827135.1 Harpagifer antarcticus
AGAGGGACGAGTGAAACACGCCTGCGTTGCTGCAGCATGAATTACATTAGATTTAGTTTACAGGGTAATACATATTTGCTTATGCTTGAGAGCATGTCACCTGGGGCCTGAATTCTGTGTGTTCCGTTACATAAACTGCAAGAAACTCTAAATGTGAGACCCCCCTTAATAACCTGCCCCCCCACAATGTTAAAACAAAACCCCATGACTGGCCAGGCCTCAATAAGAAATATCGATTGGCTCACAAAGACCCTCATCACGCACAAACACACACACAACCACACACTCAGCGTCTATAAAACACCCTGTGAGACCGCATCCCATCATATCTGAGACCAGCTCATCACGGACCTCACGCTGTAAAACTTTAACACAGCGTGGTGAGCGTGAACTCACTCCGGTGTCATCACACACGTCTGATAGGGTGGAGAGGGTTATTCCTCTCTGTTTCCTCTGCAGATGGAAGCTTTACAAGCGCAGGAGCCGTTACTGGCCTCCTGTCAGCGAGTTAAATCTATAACCAGCTGACAGCTGCGCAGATATTATACATATACTCTCCAGGAACAATGGCACGGAGAGAGGAACACTCGAGAACCAGGCTTTACAAGCTACTCAGCGCACAATGCTGATTATGATTATTATCGCTGGACTGCTGCTGTGCTGCACTGATAAATACCAGGTGTGTGTGTGTGTGTGTGTGTGTGTGTGTGTGAGTTTGGGAGTGTGTGTGTGTGTGTATGTGTGTGTGAGTTTGGGAGTGTGTGTGTGTGAGTTTGAGAGTGTGTGTGTGAGTGTATGTGTGTGTGTGTGAGTTTCTGTGCAAGTGTGTGTGTGTGTGTGAGTGTGTGAGTTTCTGTGCAAGTGTGTGTGTGTGTGTGAGTGTATGTGTGTGTGTGTGAGTTTTTGTGCAAGTGTGTATGTGTGTGTGAGTTTGAGAGTGTGTGTGTGTGAGTGTATGTGTGTGTGTGTGCGTGAGTTTCTGTGCAAGTGTGTATGTGTGTGTGAGTTTGAGAGTGTGTGTGTGTGAGTTTGAGAGTGTGTGTGTGAGTTTCTGTGCAAGTGTTGTGTTTGAGTGTGTGTGTGTTTTTGTGCAAGTGTGTGTGTGTGTGTTTCTGTGCAAGTGTGTGTGTGTGTTTCTGTGCAAGTGTGTGTGTGAGGTAGTTGGTGTGTGTGTGTGTGTGTGTGTGTGTGTGTGTGTGTTACTCTGCATATGCAGCCAGTTTGTTTGTAAAGAAAGTGACCGTAACAATAAGGGAACGAGCCAAATATCCAACCGGTTATGTTACAATAAATTACTTTTCATCTAACTGGTGTTTTTATGCAAAGCCACTGACAATAAAGTCAATCAACCGTTAACATACAAACTCTATACATATGTTTACTGAGGCGGGACTCCTTGGCGTCACTTTTTAATACGCATCAAACATTACGCTTTGATCACTGTAAACACGGTTGGTTAAATAAGACAAGAGGTACTTTATTGACGCAAACTGGTACATTTTTGTTATTAGGGTTAGGGTTAGGGATTTAGGAATTCACACTAAACTATCGGTTGCATTAAGCCAACAAAACAACTCAGATGTTTTAGTAAAAGACGGTGATTTAGGTTCAAATCAGAACGTCGTATCTTGTATAACTCTTCTAAATAACGTTGATTTCAGGACAGCAGAAAGCCTTGATATGTTCCTTTTGCAGAGTGAAAACAAACAGGGTTTTACTGCACATTGTAGAGTACTTTTGACTTATTTGAAGCACATGCAGAAGCACTTAAAGTTGTTTGATGTATTGAAACTAATGTACTTCTTGCTTTTGTAGTTTGTGTCTTCATGGTTGAAGTCGCTTTCCAGCTAAATGGAGTCTAATGTACACAAACAATGATCTATCCGATACGAATATATACTTTACTGTCGGATAAAGTCTGACATTGTTTATGCATCAAAGCATCTCCATTTGCAGCATCAACAAGGACACATAGTTAACACAAACTGTAAGGAAACAGACATTTAACATAATCACTGAAGAGGAACATGCTCAAGACCCTCGCACGTACATCTGACCTGGGATTAAACTCTGTTTGAATTGAGGCTTGACGGGTGCATAGACGAGTGCTTCAGTCTAACTTTATTAAATATTGGGACCCTATATTTTGGTGATGTTCAGGATGTACTTTGGGTCAGAGATGATGTTTTTGGACAGCCTCAATTCGATGTTATGGTAGATTGATTCATAGAAAGGTTGACCAATAATCTTTGAGCATATTTTCAACAGGTGGAGCGTCTTGTTGAAAGTCCTAGGATCTATCTGCAAATCCCACTTGATTTGAGTGGACTTTTCACTCTTTTATCTACTGTTCATGTCATCTAGACTGGAGCCCTTTTTAAGGGTCTCGTATTTTATTGGCTAGTTTTAGTTTAAGGGTAACTATTTTTAAGCATTTTGAATTTTTACTTTACATACAGTCAACATTTTGAGAATCCTGAAAAAGTCAGAAATCTGAGAGAAAAAAGTCAATTCTGAGGAAAAAAGTCAGAAATTTGAAATAAGTAAAAGTTCTGAGCAAAAAGTCAGAAATCTGAGCGAAAAAAGACTAAAATCTGAGAAAAATTTCAATTCTGAGAAAAGCCAAAATGTTGATACAATTTCAATTCTGAGAACATTTTCAAAATTCCAATAAAAGTCAAAATTCGGAGCAAGAAGTCAGAAGTCTGAGAAAAATGTCAATTCTGAGGATAATGTAAAAATGTTGATAAACATTTCAATTCTGAGAAAATTCGGAGAAACGTCAGTTGTATTTTATCGGCTTAGTTTTAGTTCAAGGGTAACTATTTTTCAGCATTTTGACTTTTTGCTCAGAATTTTTACTTTAAATATAGTAAAAATTCAGAGAATCCTGAATCTGAAAAAGGTAAACAATCTGAGAAAAAAGTTAAAATGCTGAAAATAAATTCTAATTTCCGAGAAAAATGTAAATTCTGAGAAAAGGTCAAAATGTTGAGAAAAATGTAAATTCTGAGAAACAAGTCAAAATTCTGGGGAAAAAAATCTAAATTCTGAGAAATGTCAGTTATGTATTTTATCGGCTAGTTTTATTTCAAGGGTAACTATTTGTCAGCATTTTGACTTTTTGCTCAGCGTTTACTTTACATACAGTAACAATTCAGAGAATCCAGAAAAAACCCAGAAATTTGGAAAAGGTCAAAATTCTGAGAAAAATGTCAATTCTGAGAAAATGTCAAAATGTTGAGAAAAATTTCAATTCTGAGAAAATGTTATTTAATGTGAAGTTTTGAACTGAAGTTGTGAGAAAACCGTGTTTCATAGTGAGCATTGTGTTGCCAAGGCAACGGCATTTGAAGAAATCTTAAAACTGTCAAATAGTTGTCTTCACGGCTGGACTGTTAGCACACATGTGAAGTTTGAGCACTTTTTGACCATTTTCATAGGAGTTATAGCAATATTGTGTTTTACGGCGAGGGATACGTTGCCATGGCAACAGCTTTTGAGGAAAACTCACTAATGGCATATAGACATGTTGAGGGCTGGACCATTAACCATTATCTGAAGTCTGCTGCTCTGAGCAGTTGGAGTTATGACATCATCGTGTTCCATGACACAGGTGTTTATATTTGAGCTAACGACGTGTCCAGAGATCAAAGGTTTCCATGGTGACGAGGAGAGCATTTTTATTGTTCTGAGAGATAAACCTCTTACATGTGAACGTTTTGTTGAAGAACCGTAAGAGATATCGGTGAAATTTCAACGCATGAAGCCTCTGAAGGAAGTTGAGCATCTGAAGTGCACTTTTTGTGTACTTTCGAGTTAATAATGTGGCAGATTAACTAAAGGTGTGCGGCTGCTGCTGTGAGTAAAGATCAGCTTGAATTTACAATTGGCTTTAATGGAGACATGTCGAAAGTTGTTGTCACTTCATGCCCTCAAGACGCATTTTGTTTAATTATTTTGCTTAATTATTTTTCATTTTTCAAGCTACGAGATGTTTTTCTACGATTGTCATGGCAAATTATGTCTCAGGAGTGTAGGGTTTGGGAATTATGGCAGGTTAAAAAAAAAATATGAAGGTGAATTTCAAGCTGCCCTCCACTCTAGCTTTGAGATCACACACTCCTGTTAAGCCCCAATCCTGTTTTTCAGGTTTCAGGCTCGAAAATGAAATTCCCAGAACAAATGACCATATCTTCCCTTCTAAAAGGGTTAAATTAATAGTCTTGTTTCTCAAAGTAATGATGAACCTGTGAGTTGGATGTAGAACAGTCAGAATCAATATATAGATGTTTTTTATTTTAAAGAAAATTCAGATTGAACATGGTAAAAAACTGTAAATGATAGTGTCCGTCCAAAACATATTTTGTACTTATAGTGAAAACTAACCTTGGATGATGGGTTAGTAGACTAAAAGCTTTAGGAATCCAAAGTACAACAGATAATAAGTACCCTGTATCAAGATTGATGCAAAACAAGTGATATTTGACCTTTTTAGACAGATTTAGCAAACAAAACCTCTTTTGGGGCCATTTGGGTGGATTTTCCATATCTCTGGCCCCCTTGCTCGATTTTGACATGTGACATCTCTTCCGACCGTTAGAGCCATTAGAATCTAAGGGAAATCGTTCCATAGACTCTCATATAAAAAAAAAGCTAGCGTCTCCGTACACAATCTTCTGCAGAGTTTAGGAATATCCCTGCTCTGATATCTGGAAACAGAAAAGCAGTTTTATTGCTTATGAATTATCAGAACATCTCAAAGGGGACACAGACACATTGTATCAACCTATGGATTAACTACACCATCGTTTTTATGTCATTGAAGACCAGTTTTGACCTGACAAAGACCAAGGTAAGCCATGTTAGCGTTTTTGGCTACCTAGCGCCACATGTTTTGATGTAGGTTTTTGTTATTTTCTCCGCGGCTTTGTAATCTTTGAGTGTTGAGGTGGGTACCAATAGATTCTGAGTCTCCTTACGATCATAAATTATGTATTGGATAGCTAGTATAAGTAATAAGGGTGCTAGGAGTGATTTTCGGTGCAGTAATGGGTTAGCATTTTTCGCTCGGGGCTAATTAGCATATTTGAGGTTTTTTTGAAAAAAAAATAAAAATGAAAAAGATCAGTTAAATTATTTTTTTTCCCTTATATGGATATAAAACATTCATAGTTTATTAAAGATGAAGGTTCCTTAGACGTTGTTTCCTGCAAATGACGCGATTTCGGCCCCGTAACCGGGTCCGTGGGGCTTACGAGCTGCTCAATACACACACATGTTAAAATCTGAAGAAGGCCTCTTTACCAAGGTCTGAACAATGTTTAATATCTCTAAAAGTATGAATCTGATTAAAAAGTTGTGTTACACGAAGAATGTCAGAAAGATGTAGTGTAAGTGTAACATTTTATAGTTGGAATGAGGTTTCTGAGTGAAAGTATGAAGGAGCAGTTAGCAGTTGGACTTGCATGAAGAATTTTCAAGTCTGAAGAGTTTCTCCATTGACTTCAATGTAAAAAAATTGATGAATTATGGGGTGTGATAAATAATATTATATATAATGTAATAAATCAAGTAAAGCACTGTACTTCTCCGCGGTTGTATATTTATTTATATAACACTGTCATTTGACTCAGTCAGCTTTAATGGCAATGCACACAATATGTCGTTATGGCAACCGGTTGTATACAATTTTCTGTAACCCCTTCATTTAAACACTTAGTCTGTCAACCCTGTGTGATTTTGATCTAATCCTCCCTTCACCAAAATACTTTAATGCTTTAATTTAAGTTGCCTATAACTTTCAAAATATGCATTTTATAATTAGATTAGATACTAGATTGATGAGTCCTGTTGCCATCTGATTGGTCAGTGACCTTGATTGCTGATTGACAGCACCTGTGAGAAATGAGCCAGAAGGCAGTATGTTGAGTGGTGTGGAGTATAAAAGCAGCTTCTTCAGTTGCTCTAGCATGAGCCACTCTTTCCATCAACACACAGTCTATGTCAAATCCAGCATTTACAATTTCCTGCTTCAAAATGGGTATGTTTTTAACTTTGTGTTCTTGTATTTGCTGAGGCCTTGAGTGTATAGATCATGTTCAGATTGAATCTAATACATGTGTTTCTGTTCTGATGTGTTCTCATTGGAATCATTTATTTCTTGTTTTAGTGTCAAAGAAAGTGTTGATTGTGTATGCACACCAGAGCTCTGGCTCGTTCAACTCTGCAGCCAAAGACGCTGCGGTGGAAGTTTTAACTGCTAAGGGCTGCACAGTAGAAGTATCTGACCTGTATGCCATGAAGTTTAAGGCCACTGCTACAGCTGAGGACATCACTGGTAAATACCTCACTGAAAATAAATAGCGTAGCTTTCAAATTGGTCTTCAGACTCGCAGACATTTATTTTCCCTGCAGGAAAAGTTAAGAATGCAGATCACTTCTGTTACGGAGAGGAGACCAAACTGGCATGGGAGGTGGGAAAGCTTACTGCTGATATCACTGAAGAACAACGCAAACTCACTGAGGCAGACCTCGTCATTTTTCAGGTAGAGCCAGAATGAAAATGTGTTATTCTTTTAAGACGTGCCTCTGTTATGAACTAACCTTAAGCCCTACTTCTCAGTTCCCCATGTACTGGTTCACTGTTCCTGCCATCATGAAGGGCTGGATGGACCGGGTGCTCACACTGGGCTTTGCCTTCACCCCCGAGAAGCGCTACAGCCAGGGAATCTTCAAGGTAACGTAGCAAATCAAGAGGTTTGCCTTATTGTGACGCTATCTCTCCCTACTTACAGTAGATCTTGTCTTTTTCCACAGGACAAGAAGGCCATGCTCTCCTTCACCACTGGGTCTCAGGAGTCCATGTTCAGTGCAAATGGCATTAATGGAGACATGAATGTCACTCTTTGGCCACTGCAGGTATTTTATTTTGATGAATAATTATCATAAAGCTGTTCCAGAGGAAACTTATTTATTGTCTGCATCAACACCCATTATTATTTTCCTCCAGAATGGCATCCTGCACTACTGTGGCTTCCAGGTTCTGGCTCCTCAGATCTTCTGGGACCCGTCTCACGTTCCCTCTGAGGCACGCGGTACCATGCTGGAGAGCTGGCGCATGCGCATGCAAGGCCTCCTGGGAGAAAACCCACTTGCTTTCACTCCCTTGGACTGCTTTGATGGGGAGAAGGGTTACCAGCTGAAGCCTGAGGTCCATGAGAAACATGCCGCCAAGGAGTTTGGACTGACCGTAGGGACCCACCTGGGCAAGGCCCTGCCACCCAACAACCAGATGAAAGCTGGAGTCTGAAGAATGACTGTTGGTTTTTTATGATCATAAATAAAAGATGGTTAATATGTCCTGAATTTCTGTTGAATACTTGGAAACTGTATTGTCATTAAAATGGCTGGGGTTTGCATATACAATAATTAAAGCCAGTAAAGCACTACTTGTACTTCTCAGCATTTTACTTGAATTTATATAACACTGTTGTTTGACTCATTCAGCTTTAATGGCAATGCACACAATATGTCGTTATGGCAACCGTTGTATACAATTTTCTTTAGGCTTACCAATGTTAAGTATTGCGACACGACGTCCATCAAACTCCAGTTGGGAAAGATTTCACTGATTGCTAAACTTGGAGCCAAGTTGACTATTCACTGAAGTTTCTCAAGTTAACTTCTGTGGTTCCTATACAATTAACCATTGTAGTTCTCTACCGTCTGCCAGGCGCCTTGGGGGACTTCTTGGAGGAATTAGATCATCTCCTCTCACACATCCCTGAATCTTCCTATTCCAATCCCAAAAAACTATTTTGGACCCTCCCAAAGCCCCTCCCCCCTCCTCACTTCTGTCAAGCGACTTTGTTAACCATTTTGAAAAAAAGGTTGATATTCGCTCTTCTTCTGACTCACCTTTACTGACCGCTGGGTCACCAGACCCTCCTTCCACCCACACACTAACCTCCTTTTCCCCTCTCTCTCCAAGTGAGGTTCTTACCCTCATTACCTCTGCCCGCCCTACCACCTGTCCTCTGGACCCTATCCCTTCAAACCTCCTTCAGACTATCGCTCCTGATATTCTACCGTTTCTCACCCATTTCATCAACACTTCTCTAACTTCTGGTCACTTTCCAAACAGTCTCAAGGAGGCAAGAGTAACCCCTCTCCTAAAGAAACCCACTCTCAACCCGTCTGTTATAAACTACAGGCCTGTCTCTCTCCTCCCGTTCCTGTCTAAAACACTTGAACGCGCTGTCTTTAAACAACTCTCCTGTTATCTCCATCAGAACAACCTTCTGGATCCGCACCAGTCTGGTTTCAAGGCAGGTCACTCCACAGAAACGGCCCTCCTTGCTGTCACTGAGGAACTGCACACTGCCAAAGCAGCATCCCTCTCCTCTGTCATCATCCTGTTGGACCTGTCTGCTGCATTCGACACGGTGAACCATCAAATCCTCCTTCGCACTCTCCAAGAACTTGGAGTTTCAAGCTCTGCACTTTCCCTCCTCACCTCATACCTCAAAGACCGTACCTACAGGGTAACTTGGAGAGGGTCCGAGTCCGACCCTTGTCAATTAACTACAGGGGTCCCTCAGGGCTCTGTTCTTGGTCCCCTCCTCTTCTCCCTGTACACAAACTCACTCGGATCAGTCATTAGCCCGCATGGTTTTTCATACCACTGCTACACTGACGACACCCAATTAATTCTGTCCTTTCCCCGCTCAGAGACCCAGGTCGTCGCACGCATCTCTGCTTGTCTAGCTGACATCTCTCAGTGGATGTCTGCTCATCACCTCGAGCTCAACCTTGACAAGACTGAACTGCTTTTCCTTCCGGGAAAAGATTGTCCCACTCTTGACCTGACGATCAACATCGGCACCTCTGTTGTTTCCCCGACTCAGACTGCAAGGAATCTGGGAGTGATGCTAGATAACAACCTGTCCTTCACTGCAAACATCGCTGCTACAACCCGTTGCTGCAGATATACGCTGTACAACATCAGGAAGATTCGTCCCCAGCTGACCCAGAAAGCCACCCAGGTTCTGGTCCAGGCTCTCGTCACCTCACGCCTAGACTACTGCAACTCCCTCCTGGCTGGTCTACCTGCATGTGCCATCCGACCTCTGCAGCTCATCCAGAATGCAGCGGCTCGTCTGGTCTTCAACCTTCCAAAATGTTCCCACACCACTCCGCTCCTCCGCTCCCTCCACTGGCTCCCGGTAACTGCTAGAATCCACTTCAAGACACTGGTACTTGCATACCATGCTGCGAATGGATCTGGCCCTTCCTACATCCAGGACATGGTTAAACTGTACACCCCAGCGCGTGCACTCCGCTCTGCTTCAGCCAAACGACTCGCTGCACCCTCGCTGCGAGGGGGGACCCAAGTTCCCATCAGCAAAAACACGTGGGTTTGCTATCCTGGCTCCAAAATGGTGGAATGAGCTCCCCATTGACATCAGGACAGCAGAAAGCTTACACACCTTCCAGACTGAAAACTCATCTCTTTCGACTCCACTTCCAGCCATAGAATTACTAACAAGGCACTTATATATTAATAAAGGACTGGCTTATCTATAGCCAGTTGAGTAGCACTTGAAATGTTTGGCTCTATGAAACCTGATGTACTTATATGATTCTGTTTTCTTCAAGGTTGTGTCTTCCTGGTCGTATGTACTTATTGTAAGTCGCTTTGGATAAAAGCGTCAGCTAAATGCAATGTAATGTAATGGTCAGGAGACTTGACAAAAATAATCTAACCTTTCATTTCAAACACTTAAATTCTGTCAACCCTGTCATTTTGATCCAATCCTCCCATCACCAAACTATTATGCTTTGATCTAAGGTGCTATAACTTTCAAAATATGCATTTTTGTAGCTCTGCACATTGTCGTCCCAGCTCTAGAATAGTATCCTCGTTCTGATCCTTCAGATCTGCAGGGCCTCTGTATTAAACGACGCATAAGAGACACGAAAAACCTACGCTGTCTCTTTCTGGGTCGGCTAAAATGGGGATAAAGCAAACATTAAAATGAATGACAAAATGTTTTTGCAACTCTTCTACTGTAAGTGTATACTGTGTTAAAAACAGGTTAAATCTGCAGCTGGATAAACATATACACATACTTGGCTTATATTGGTAGAAAAGTTCCTCCCCATTTAAAATGCTGTCCAAATTCAGTGAATACATGTAGATTAGATACTAGATTGATGAGTCCTGTTGCCATCTCAGTGACCTTGATTGCTGATTGACAGCACCTGTGAGAAATGAGCCAGAAGGCAGTATGTTGAGTGGTGTGGAGTATAAAAGCAGCTTCTTCAGTTTGCTCTAGCATGAGCCACTCTTTCCATCAACACACAGTCTATGTCAAATCCAGCATTTACAATTTCCTGCTTCAAAATGGGTATGTTTTTGACTTTGTGTTCTTGTATTTCCTGAGGCCTTGAGTGTATAGATCATGTTCAGATTGAATCTAATACATGTGTTTCTGTTCTGATGTGTTCTCATTGGAATCATGTATTTCTTGTTTTAGTGTCAAAGAAAGTGTTGATTGTGTATGCACACCAGAGCTCTAGCTCGTTCAACTCTGCAGCCAAAGACGCTGCGGTGGAAGTTTTAACTGCTAAGGGCTGCACAGTAGAAGTATCTGACCTGTATGCCATGAAGTTTAAGGCCACTGCTACAGCTGAGGACATCACTGGTAAATACCTCACTGAAAATAAATGGCTTAGCTTTCAAATTGGTCTTCAGACTCGCAGACATTTATTTTCCCTGCAGGAAAAGTTAAGAATGCAGATCACTTCTGTTACGGAGAGGAGACCAAACTGGCATGGGAGGCGGGAAAGCTTACTGCTGATATCACTGAAGAACAACGCAAACTCACTGAGGCAGACCTCGTCATTTTTCAGGTAGAACCAGAATGAAAATGTTTTATTCTTTTAAGCCGTGCCTTGGTTATGAAGTAACCTTAAGCCCTACTTCTCAGTTCCCCATGTACTGGTTCACTGTTCCTGCCATCATGAAGGGCTGGATGGACCGGGTGCTCACACTGGGCTTTGCCTTCACCCACGAGAAGCGCTACAGCCAGGGAATCTTCAAGGTAGCAAATCAAGAGGTTTGCCTTATTGTGACGCTATCTCTCCCTACTTACAGTAGATCTTGTCTTTTTCCACAGGACAAGAAGGCCATGCTCTCCTTCACCACTGGGTCTCAGGAGTCCATGTTCAGTGCAAATGGCATTAATGGAGACATGAATGTCACTCTTTGGCCACTGCAGGTATTTTATTTGGATCAATGATTATCATAAAGCTGTTCCAGAGGAAACTTATTTATTGTCTGCATCAACACCCATTATTTTTTTCCTCCAGAATGGCATCCTGCACTACTGTGGTTTCCAGGTTCTGGCTCCTCAGATCTTCTGGGACCCGTCTCACGTTCCCTCTGAGGCACGCGGTACCATGCTGGAGAGCTGGCGCACGCGCATGCAAGGCCTCCTGGGAGAAAAGCCACTTGCTTTCACTCCCTTGGACTGCTTTGATGGGGAGAAGGGTTACCAGCTGAAGCCTGAGGTCCATGAGAAACATGCCGCCAAGGAGTTTGGACTGACCGTGGGGAACCACCTGGGCAAGGCCCTGCCACCCAACAACCAGATGAAAGCTGGAGTCTGAAGAATGACTGTTGGTTTTTTATGATCATAAATAAAAGATGGTTAATATGTCCTGAATTTCTGTTGAATACTTGGAAACTGTATTGTCATTAAAATGGCTGGGGTTTGCATATACAATAATTAGAGCCAGTAAAGCACTACTTGTGCTTCTCAGCATTTTACTTGAATTGATATAACACTGTCTGACTCATTCAGCTTTAATGGCAATGCACACTATGTCGTTATGGCAACCGGTTATATACAATCTTCTTTCGGCTTACCAATGTTAAGTATTGCGACACGACGTCCATCAAACTCCTGTTGGGAAAGATTTCACTGATTGCTAAACTTGGAGCCAAGTTGACTATTCACTGAAGTTTCTCAAGTTAACTTCTGTGGTCAGGAGACTTGACAAAAATAATCTAACCTTTCATTTCAAACACTTAAATTCTGTCAACCCTGTCATTTTGATCCAATCCTCCCATCACCAAACTATTATGCTTTGATCTTGGGTGCTATAACTTTCAAAATATGCATTTTTGTAGCTCTGCACATCGTCGTCCCAGCTCTAGAATAGTATCCTCGTTCTGATCCTTCAGATCTGCAGGGCCTCTGTATTAAAAGACGCATAAGGGACACGAAAAACCTACGCTGCGTCTCTTTCTGGGTCGGGTAAAATAATAATAGCTTGGATTTATATAGCGCCTTTCAAGGGACCCAAGGTCGCTTTACAAGTAATAGGGCAAAAACAAACAAGTCAGACAGACAAAACAGATCGATTTAGGGGCCGAACGCCTTGGCAAACAGATGGGACTTGAGGGCCCTTGTGAAGGCGTCGAGTGTGGGGATGTTGCGAATCTCCGCAGGGAGAGCGTTCCAGAGGGTGGGGGCTGCCACACTGAAGGCTCTGTCCCTGAAGGTTCGCAGTTTGGTGCGGGGGGTGGTAAGCAGGCCAGAGTCTGAGTACCGCAGGTTCCGGGGTGGGGCATGTGGGTGAAGGATGTCCGATAGGTACTGGGGGGCAAGGGCATGGAGGGACTTGTAGGTAAGGAGGAGGACTTTGTATGATATGCGGGACTTGACCGGCAACCAGTGTAGGTGGATGAGGGTGGGAGTGATGTGCTGCCATGGCTTTGTGTGCATGAGTACCCTAGCAGCACAGTTTTGGACATACTGGAGCCTGTCCGGGGTTTTGTTGGGAACCCCGAACAGGACACCATTGCAGTAGTCCAAGCGGGTGGTGACAAACGCATGCACCAGGGTTTCGGCAATGGGCTCCGAGAGTGACGGTCGGAGTCTGGCAATGTTCCTCAGGTGGTAAAAGGCCGATTTGGTCACAGATTTGATGTGGGAATGGAAGGAAAGGGTGGAATCAAGGATGACACCCAGGTTGCGGGCTTCAGGAGATGGGGAGATGGAGCAGCCGTCGACCTCAAGGACGAAGTCACCAACCTTCTGGAGCAGGGCCTTGGGTGCCACAACCATGAGCTCTGTTTTATTGCTGTTCAGCTTAAGATAGTTGGAAGACATCCATGCTTTGATGTCATGCAGGCAGTTGATGAGAGACTGAGGGGGGAGCTGGGAGGATGGAGTGGTGCTGAGATACAATTGGGTATCATCAGCGTAGCAGTGGAAATTGAGTCCATGATGTCGGATGATCTGGCCGAGGGGGAGCATGTAAATGGTGAACAGGAGGGGGCCAAGCACAGAGCCCTGGGGTACACACCGTGGTGGACTGGGGTGGACTGGGGCCGGGGGTGAGTTTGAGCCACTGATGGAGACAAACTGTTTCCTGTTGTGGAGGTAGGAAGTCAACCAGGACAGCGCTGTGCCAGTGACACCTAGGAGGTCTGAGAGGCGGGTGAGGAGGATGTTGTGAGAGATGGTGTCAAATGCTGCAGAGAGGTCCAGGAGGATGAGGATGCTGAGGCTGCCAGAGTCAGCAGCAATGAGGAGATCGTTGGTGATCTTGATGAGGGCGGTCTCAGTGCTGTGTTGCTGTCTGAAGCCGGATTGGAAGGGCTCATAGAGCTCATGGTTGGACATGTACAGATAGAGTTGGCCGTTGACCACTCTTTCCAGAGTTTTGCTGAGGAAGGGAAGGTTGGAGATCGGCCGGTGGTTCTGGAGGTCGTCGGGGTCCAGGCCAGGTTTTTTGAGTATGGGGGGTGACTGAGGCCAGTTTGAAGCTGGTGGGGACTATACCAGGAGCCAGAGAAGCGTTGATGATGACCACCATGTAGGGACAGAGGGTGGGTAGGCAGTCCTTGACCAGGGCTGTGGGCATGGGGTCCAGGGAGCAGGTGGAGGTCTTGGCCGAGCTGACCAGTTTGGCCACTTGGAGAGCATCCACAGGGGAGAAGGAGGAGAGGTTGGAGTGGGAGAGGCACGACGCTTGGGGTGCGTTACCAGGTGGCTGAGGTGCAGGTAGGGGGGAAGGGCCAGTCACCAGGAGCTGCTGATGGATGGCCTCGACTTTTGCCTGGAAAAGTCGATAAAGCAAACATTAAAATGAATGACAAAATGTTTTTGCAACTGTTTCTACTGTAAGTGTATACCGTGTTAAAAACAGGTTAAATCTGCAGCTGGATAAACATATACACATACTTGGCTTATAGTGGTAGAAAAGTTCCTCCCCATTTGAAATGCTGCCGAAATTCAGTGAATACATGTAGATTAGATACTAGATTGATGAGTCCTGTTGCCATCTGATTGGTCAGTGACCTTGATTGCTGATTGACAGCACCTGTGAGAAATGAGCCAGAAGGCAGTATGTTGAGTGGTGTGGAGTATAAAAGCAGCTTCTTCAGTGTGCTTTAGCATGAGCCACTCTTTCCATCAACACACAGTCTATGTCAAATCCAGCATTTACAATTTCCTGCTTCAAAATGGGTATGTTTTTGACTTTGTGTTCTTGTATTTGCTGAGGCCTTGAGTGTATAGCTCATGTTCAGATTGAATCTAATACATGTGTTTCTGTTCTGATGTGTTCTCATTGGAATCATGTATTTCTTGTTTTAGTGTCAAAGAAAGTGTTGATTGTGTATGCACACCAGAGCTCTGGCTCGTTCAACTCTGCAGCCAAAGACGCTGCGGTGGAAGTTTTAACTGCTAAGGGCTGCACAGTAGAAGTATCTGACCTGTATGCCATGAAGTTTAAGGCCACTGCTACAGCTGAGGACATCACTGGTAAATACCTCACTGAAAATAAATAGCTTAGCTTTCAAATTGGTCTTCAGACTCGTGGACATTTATTTTCCCTGCAGGAAAAGTTAAGAATGCAGATCACTTCTGTTACGGAGAGGAGACCAAACTGGCATGGGAGGCGGGAAAGCTTACTGCTGATATCACTGAAGAACAACGCAAACTCACTGAGGCAGACCTCGTCATTTTTCAGGTAGAGCCAGAATGAAAATGTGTTATTCTTTTAAGCCGTGCCTCTGTTATGAACTAACCTTAAGCCCTACTTCTCAGTTCCCCATGTACTGGTTCACTGTTTCTGCCATCATGAAGGGCTGGATGGACCGGGTGCTCACACTGGGCTTTGCCTTCACCCACGAGAAGCGCTACAGCCAGGGAATCTTCAAGGTAACGTAGCAAATCAAGAGGTTTGCCTTATTGTGACGCTATCTCTCCCTACTTACAGTAGATCTTGTCTTTTTCCACAGGACAAGAAGGCCATGCTCTCCTTCACCACTGGGTCTTAGGAGTCCATGTTCAGTGCAAATGGCATTAATGGAGACATGAATGTCACTCTTTGGCCACTGCAGGTATTTTATTTGGATGAATGATTATCATAAAGCTGTTCCAGAGGAAATGTATTTATTGTCTGCATCAACACCCATTATTTTTTTTACTCCAGAATGGCATCCTGCACTACTGTGGCTTCCAGGTTCTGGCTCCTCAGATCTTCTGGGACCCGTCTCACGTTCCCTCTGAGGCACGCGGTACCATGCTGGAGAGCTGGCGCACACGCATGCAAGGCCTCCTGGGAGAAAACCCACTTGCTTTCACTCCCTTGGACTGCTTTGATGGGGAGAAGGGTTACCAGCTGAAGCCTGAGGTCCATGAGAAACATGCCGCCAAGGAGTTTGGACTGACCGTGGGGACCCACCTGGGCAAGGCCCTGCCACCCAACAACCAGATGAAAGCTGGAGTCTGAAGAATGACTGTTGGTTTTTTATGATCATAAATAAAAGATGGTTAATATGTCCTGAATTTCTGTTGAATACTTGGAAACTGTATTGTCATTAAAATGGCTGGGGTTTGCATATACAATAATTAAAGCCAGTAAAGCACTACTTGTACTTCTCAGTATTTTACTTGAATTTATATAACACTGTTGTTTGACTCATTCAGCTTTAATGGCAATGCACACAATATGTCGTTATGGCAACCGTTGTATACAATTTTCTTTAGGCTTACCAATGTTAAGTATTGCGACACGACGTCCATCAAACTCCAGTTGGGAAAGATTTCACTGATTGCTAAACTTGGAGCCAAGTTGACTATTCACTGAAGTTTCTCAAGTTAACTTCTGTGGTTCCTATACAATTAACCATTGTAGTTCTCTACCGTCCGCCAGGCGCCTTGGGGGACTTCTTGGAGGAATTAGATCATCTCCTCTCACACATCCCTGAATCTTCCTATTCCAATCCCAAAAAACTATTTTCCACCCTCTTGGACCCTCCCAAAGCCCCTCCCCCCTCCTCACTTCTGTCAAGCGACTTTGTTAACCATTTTGAAAAAAAGGTTGATATTCGCTCTTCTTTTTCTGACTCACCTTTACTGACCGCTGGGTCACCAGACCCTCCTTTCACCCACACACTATCCTCCTTTTCCCCTCTCTCTCCAAGTGAGGTTCTTACCCTCATTACCTCTGCCCGCCCTACCACCTGTCCTCTGGACCCTATCCCTTCAAACCTCCTTCAGACTATCGCTCCTGATATTCTACCGTTTCTCACCCATTTCATCAACACTTCTCTAACTTCTGGTCACTTTCCAAACAGTCTCAAGGAGGCAAGAGTAAACCCTCTCCTAAAGAAACCCACTCTCAACCCGTCTGATGTTATAAACTACAGGCCTGTCTCTCTTCTCCCGTTCCTGTCTAAAACACTTGAACGCGCTGTCTTTAAACAACTCTCCTGTTATCTCCATCAGAACAACCTTCTGGATCCGCACCAGTCTGGTCTCAAGGCAGGTCACTCCACAGAAACTGCCCTCCTTGCTGTCACTGAGGAACTGCACACTGCCAAAGCAGCCTCCCTCTTCTCTGTCATCATCATGTTGGACCTGTCAGCTGCATTCGACACGGTGAACCATCAAATCCTCCTTCGCACTCTCCAAGAACTTGGAGTTTCAGGCTCTGCACTCTCCCTCCTCACCTCATACCTCAAAGACCGTACCTACAGGGTAACTTGGAGAGGGTCCGAGTCCGACCCTTGTCAATTAACTACAGGGGTCCCTCAGGGCTCTGTTCTTGGTCCCCTCCTCTTCTCCCTGTACACAAACTCGTTCGGATCAGTCATTAGCCCGCATGGTTTTTCATACCACTGCTATGCTGACGACACCCAATTAATTCTGTCCTTTCCCCGCTCAGAGACCCAGGTCGTCGCACGCATCTCTGCTTGTCTAGCTGACATCTCTCAGTGGATGTCTGCTCATCACCTCGAGCTCAACCTTGACAAGACTGAACTGCTTTTCCTTCCGGGAAAATATTGTCCCACTCTTTACCTGACAATCAACATCGGCAACTCTGTTGTTTCCCCGACTCAGACTGCAAGGAATCTGGGAGTAATCCTAGATAACAACCTGTCCTTCACTGCAAACATCGCTGCTACAACCCGTTGCTGAAGATATACGCTGTACAACATCAGGAAGATTCGTCCCCAGCTGACCCAGAAAGCCACCCAGGTTCTGGTCCAGGCTCTCGTCACCTCACGCCTAGACTACTGCAACTCCCTCCTGGCTGGTCTACCTGCATTTGCCGTCCGACCTCTACAGCTCATCCAGAATGCAGCGGCTCGTCTGGTCTTCAACCTTCCAAAATGTTCCCACACCACTCCGCTCCTCCGCTCCCTTCACTGGCTCCCGGTAACTGCTAGAATCCACTTCAAGACACTGGTACTTGCATACCATGCTGCGAATGGATCTGGCCCTTCCTACATCCAGGACATGGTTAAACTGTACACCCCAGCGCGTGCACTCCGCTCTGCTTCAGCCAAACGACTCGCTGCACCCTCGCTGCGAGGGGGACCCAAGTTCCCATCAGCAAAAACACGTGGGTTTGCTATCCTGGCTCCAAAATGGTGGAATGAGCTCCCCATTGACATCAAGACAGCAGAAAGCTTACACACCTTCCAGACTGAAAACTCATCTCTTTCGACTCCACTTCGAGCGATATAATTACTAACAAGGCACTTATATACTAATAAAGGACTGGCTTCTCTAAAGCCAGTTGAGTAGCACTTGAAATGTTTGGCTCTATGAAACCTGATGTACTTTATGATTCTGTTTTCTTCAGGGTTGTGTCTTCCTGGTCGTATGTACTTATTGTAAGTCACTTTGGATAAAAGCGTCAGCTAAATGTAATGTAATGTAATGGTCAGGAGACTTGACAAAAATAATCTAACCTTTCGTTTCAAACACTTAAATTCTGTCAACCCTGTCATTTTGATCCAATCCTCCCATCACCAAACTATTATGCTTTGATCTTAGGTGCTATAACTTTCAAAATATGCATTTTTGTGGCTCTGCACATTGTCGTCCCAGCTCTAGAATAGTATCCTCGTTCTGATCCTTCAGATCTGCAGGGCCTCTGTATTAAGAGACGAATAAGAGACACGAAAAACCTACGCTGTGTCTCTTTCTGGGTCGGCTAAAATGGGGATAAAGCAAACATTAAAATGAATGACAAAATGTTTTTGTAAGTGTATACCGTGTTAAAAACTGGTTAAATCTGCAGCTGGATAAACATATACACATAATTGGCTTGTAGTGGTAGAAAAGTTCCTCTCCATTTGAAACACTGCCGAAATTCAGTGAATACATGTAGATTAGATACTAGATTGATGAGTCCTGTTGCCATCTGATTGGTCAGTGACCTTGATTGCTGATTGACAGCACCTGTGAGAAATGAGCCAGAAGGCAGTATGTTGAGTGGTGTGGAGTATAAAAGCAGCTTCTTCAGTTTGCTCTAGCATGAGCCACTCTTTCCATCAACACACAGTCTATGTCAAATCCAGCATTTACAATTTCCTGCTTCAAAATGGGTATGTTTTTAACTTTGTGTTCTTGTATTTCCTGAGGCCTTGAGTGTATAGATCATGTTCAGATTGAATCTAATACATGTGTTTCTGTTCTGATGTGTTCTCATTGGAATCATGTATTTCTTGTTTTAGTGTCAAAGAAAGTGTTGATTGTGTATGCACACCAGAGCTCTAGCTCGTTCAACTCTGCAGCCAAAGACGCTGCGGTGGAAGTTTTAACTGCTAAGGGCTGCACAGTAGAAGTATCTGACCTGTATGCCATGAAGTTTAAGGCCACTGCTACAGCTGAGGACATCACTGGTAAATACCTCACTGAAAAGAAATGGCTTAGCTTTCAAATTGGTCTTCAGACTCGCAGACATTTATTTTCCCTGCAGGAAAAGTTAAGAATGCAGATCACTTCTGTTACGGAGAGGAGACCAAACTGGCATGGGAGGCGGGAAAGCTTACTGCTGATATCACTGAAGAACAACGCAAACTCACTGAGGCAGACCTCGTCATTTTTCAGGTAGAACCAGAATGAAAATGTTTTATTCTTTTAAGCCGTGCCTTGGTTATGAAGTAACCTTAAGCCCTACTTCTCAGTTCCCCATGTACTGGTTCACTGTTCCTGCCATCATGAAGGGCTGGATGGACCGGGTGCTCACACTGGGCTTTGCCTTCACCCCCGAGAAGCGCTACAGCCAGGGAATCTTCAAGGTAGCAAATCAAGAGGTTTGCCTTATTGTGACGCTATCTCTCCCTACTTACAGTAGATCTTGTCTTTTTCCACAGGACAAGAAGGCCATGCTCTCCTTCACCACTGGGTCTCAGGAGTCCATGTTCAGTGCAAATGGCATTAATGGAGACATGAATGTCACTCTTTGGCCACTGCAGGTATTTTATTTGGA
Organism: Harpagifer antarcticus; assembly: GCA_902827135.1. NCBI lineage: Eukaryota > Metazoa > Chordata > Actinopteri > Perciformes > Harpagiferidae > Harpagifer > Harpagifer antarcticus. Next base: position 22,313 of record CADEHL010001424.1, read on the forward strand.
TCAATGATTATCATAAAGCTGTTCCAGAGGAAACTTATTTATTGTCTGCATCAACACCCATTATTTTTTTCCTCCAGAATGGCATCCTGCACTACTGTGGTTTCCAGGTTCTGGCTCCTCAGATCTTCTGGGACCCGTCTCACGTTCCCTCTGAGGCACGCGGTACCATGCTGGAGAGCTGGCGCACGCGCATGCAAGGCCTCCTGGGAGAAAAGCCACTTGCTTTCACTCCCTTGGACTGCTTTGATGGGGAGAAGGGTTACCAGCTGAAGCCTGAGGTCCATGAGAAACATGCCGCCAAGGAGTTTGGACTGACCGTGGGGACCCACCTGGGCAAGGCCCTGCCACCCAACAACCAGATGAAAGCTGGAGTCTGAAGAATGACTGTTGGTTTTTTATGATCATAAATAAAAGATGGTTAATATGTCCTGAATTTCTGTTGAATACTTGGAAACTGTATTGTCATTAAAATGGCTGGGGTTTGCATATACAATAATTAGAGCCAGTAAAGCACTACTTGTGCTTCTCAGCATTTTACTTGAATTGATATAACACTGTCTGACTCATTCAGCTTTAATGGCAATGCACACTATGTCGTTATGGCAACCGGTTATATACAATCTTCTTTCGGCTTACCAATGTTAAGTATTGCGACACGACGTCCATCAAACTCCTGTTGGGAAAGATTTCACTGATTGCTAAACTTGGAGCCAAGTTGACTATTCACTGAAGTTTCTCAAGTTAACTTCTGTGGTCAGGAGACTTGACAAAAATAATCTAACCTTTCATTTCAAACACTTAAATTCTGTCAACCCTGTCATTTTGATCCAATCCTCCCATCACCAAACTATTATGCTTTGATCTTGGGTGCTATAACTTTCAAAATATGCATTTTTGTAGCTCTGCACATCGTCGTCCCAGCTCTAGAATAGTATCCTCGTTCTGATCCTTCAGATCTGCAGGGCCTCTGTATTAAAAGACGCATAAGGGACACGAAAAACCTACGCTGCGTCTCTTTCTGGGTCGGGTAAAATAATAATAGCTTGGATTTATATAGCGCCTTTCAAGGGACCCAAGGTCGCTTTACAAGTAATAGGGCAAAAACAAACAAGTCAGACAGACAAAACAGATCGATTTAGGGGCCGAACGCCTTGGCAAACAGATGGGACTTGAGGGCCCTTGTGAAGGCGTCGAGTGTGGGGATGTTGCGAATCTCCGCAGGGAGAGCGTTCCAGAGGGTGGGGGCTGCCACACTGAAGGCTCTGTCCCTGAAGGTTCGCAGTTTGGTGCGGGGGGTGGTAAGCAGGCCAGAGTCTGAGTACCGCAGGTTCCGGGGTGGGGCATGTGGGTGAAGGATGTCCGATAGGTACTGGGGGGCAAGGGCATGGAGGGACTTGTAGGTAAGGAGGAGGACTTTGTATGATATGCGGGACTTGACCGGCAACCAGTGTAGGTGGATGAGGGTGGGAGTGATGTGCTGCCATGGCTTTGTGTGCGTGAGTACCCTAGCAGCACAGTTTTGGACATACTGGAGCCTGTTCGGGGTTTGTTGGGAACCCCGAACAGGACACCATTGCAGTAGTCCAAGCGGGTGGTGACAAACGCATGCACCAGGGTTTCGGCAATGGGCTCCGAGAGTGACGGTCGGAGTCTGGCAATGTTCCTCAGGTGGTAAAAGGCCGATTTGGTCACAGATTTGATGTGGGAATGGAAGGAAAGGGTGGAATCAAGGATGACACCCAGGTTGCGGGCTTCAGGAGATGGGGAGATGGAGCAGCCGTCGACCTCAAGGACGAAGTCACCAACCTTCTGGAGCAGGGCCTTGGGTGCCACAACCATGAGCTCTGTTTTATTGCTGTTCAGCTTAAGATAGTTGGAAGACATCCATGCTTTGATGTCATGCAGGCAGTTGATGAGAGACTGAGGGGGGAGCTGGGAGGATGGAGTGGTGCTGAGATACAATTGGGTATCATCAGCGTAGCAGTGGAAATTGAGTCCATGATGTCGGATGATCTGGCCGAGGGGGAGCATGTAAATGGTGAACAGGAGGGGGCCAAGCACAGAGCCCTGGGGTACACCGTGGTGGACTGGGGTGGACTGGGGCCGGGGGTGAGTTTGAGCCACTGATGGAGACAAACTGTTTCCTGTTGTGGAGGTAGGAAGTCAACCAGGACAGCGCTGTGCCAGTGACACCTAGGAGGTCTGAGAGGCGGGTGAGGAGGATGTTGTGAGAGATGGTGTCAAATGCTGCAGAGAGGTCCAGGAGGATGAGGATGCTGAGGCTGCCAGAGTCAGCAGCAATGAGGAGATCGTTGGTGATCTTGATGAGGGCGGTCTCAGTGCTGTGTTGCTGTCTGAAGCCGGATTGGAAGGGCTCATAGAGCTCATGGTTGGACATGTACAGATAGAGTTGGCCGTTGACCACTCTTTCCAGAGTTTTGCTGAGGAAGGGAAGGTTGGAGATCGGCCGGTGGTTCTGGAGGTCGTCGGGGTCCAGGCCAGGTTTTTTGAGTATGGGGGTGACTGAGGCCAGTTTGAAGCTGGTGGGGACTATACCAGGAGCCAGAGAAGCGTTGATGATGACCACCATGTAGGGACAGAGGGTGGGTAGGCAGTCCTTGACCAGGGCTGTGGGCATGGGGTCCAGGGAGCAGGTGGAGGTCTTGGCCGAGCTGACCAGTTTGGCCACTTGGAGAGCATCCACAGGGGAGAAGGAGGAGAGGTTGGAGTGGGAGAGGCACGACGCTTGGGGTGCGTTACCAGGTGGCTGAGGTGCAGGTAGGGGGGAAGGGCCAGTCACCAGGAGCTGCTGATGGATGGCCTCGACTTTTGCCTGGAAAAGTCGATAAAGCAAACATTAAAATGAATGACAAAATGTTTTTGCAACTGTTCTACTGTAAGTGTATACCGTGTGAAAAACAGGTTAAATCTGCAGCTGGATAAACATATACACATACTTGGCTTATAGTGGTAGAAAAGTTCCTCTCCATTTGAAATGCTGCAGAAATTCAGTGAATACATGTAGATTAGATACTAGATTGATGAGACCTGTTGCCATCTGATTGGTCAGTGACCTTGATTGCTGATTGACAGCACCTGTGAGAAATGAGCCAGAAGGCAGTATGTTGAGTGGTGTGGAGTATAAAAGCAGCTTCTTCAGTGTGCTTTAGCATGAGCCACTCTTTCCATCAACACACAGTCTATGTCAAATCCAGCATTTACAATTTCCTGCTTCAAAATGGGTATGTTTTTGACTTTGTGTTCTTGTATTTGCTGAGGCCTTGAGTGTATAGCTCATGTTCAGATTTAATCTAATACATGTGTTTCTGTTCTGATGTGTTCTCATTGGAATCATGTATTTCTTGTTTTAGTGTCAAAGAAAGTGTTGATTGTGTATGCACACCAGAGCTCTAGCTCGTTCAACTCTGCAGCCAAAGACGCTGCTGTGGAAGTTTTAACTGCTAAGGGCTGCACAGTAGAAGTATCTGACCTGTATGCCATGACGTTTAAGGCCGCTGCTACAGCTGAGGACATCACTGGTAAATACCTCACTGAAAATAAATAGCTTAGCTTTCAAATTGGTCTTCAGACTCGCAGACATTTATTTTCCCTGCAGGAAAAGTTAAGAATGCAGATCACTTCTGTTACGGAGAGGAGACCAAACTGGCATGGGAGGCGGGAACGCTTACTGCTGATATCACTGAAGAACAACGCAAACTCACTGAGGCAGACCTCGTCATTTTTCAGGTAGAGCCAGAATGAAAATGTGTAATTCTTTCAAGCCATTCCTCTGTTATGAACTAACCTTAAGCCCTACTTCTCAGTTCCCCATGTACTGGTTCACTGTTCCTGCCATCATGAAGGGCTGGATGGACCGGGTGCTCACACTGGGCTTTGCCTTCACCCACGAGAAGCGCTACAGCCAGGGAATCTTCAAGGTAACGTAGCAAATCAAGAGGTTTGCCTTATTGTGACTCTATCTCTCCCTACTTACAGTAGATCTTGTCTTTTTCCACAGGACAAGAAGGCCATGCTCTCCTTCACCACTGGGTCTCAGGAGTCCATGTTCAGTGCAAATGGCATTAATGGAGACATGAATGTCACTCTTTGGCCACTGCAGGTATTTTATTTTGACGAATGATTATCATAAAGCTGTTCCAGAGGAAACTTATTTATTGTCTGCATCAACACCCATTATTATTTTTGTTACCCTTCCTTTTCATCCAGAATGGCATCCTGCACTACTGTGGCTTCCAGGTTCTGGCTCCTCAGATCTTCTGGGCCCCGTCTCACGTTCCCTCTGAGGCACGCGGTACCATGCTGGAGAGCTGGCGCACACGCATGCAAGGCCTCCTTGGAGAAAACCCACTTGCTTTCACTCCCTTGGACTGCTTTGATGGGGAGAAGGGTTACCAGCTGAAGCCTGAGGTCCATGAGAAACATGCCGCCAAGGAGTTTGGACTGACCGTGGGGACCCACCTGGGCAAGGCCCTGCCACCCAACAACCAGATGAAAGCTGGAGTCTGAAGAATGACTGTTGGTTTTTTATGATCATAAATAAAAGATGGTTGATATGTCCTGAATTTCTGTTGAATACTTGGAAACTGTATTGTCATTAAAATGGCTGGGGTTTGCATATACAATAATTAAAGCCAGTAAAGCACTACTTGTACTTCTCAGTATTTTACTTGAATTTATATAACACTGTTGTTTGACTCATTCAGCTTTAATGGCAATGCACACAATATGTCGTTATGGCAACCGTTGTATACAATTTTCTTTAGGCTTACCAATGTTAAGTATTGCGACACGACGTCCATCAAACTCCAGTTGGGAAAGATTTCACTGATTGCTAAACTTGGAGCCAAGTTGACTATTCACTGAAGTTTCTCAAGTTAACTTCTGTGGTTCCTATACAATTAACCATTGTAGTTCTCTACCGTCCGCCAGGCGCCTTGGGGGACTTCTTGGAGGAATTAGATCATCTCCTCTCACACATCCCTGAATCTTCCTATTCCAATCCCAAAAAACTATTTTCCACCCTCTTGGACCCTCCCAAAGCCCCTCCCCCCTCCTCACTTCTGTCAAGCGACTTTGTTAACCATTTTGAAAAAAAGGTTGATATTCGCTCTTTTTCTGACTCACCTTTACTGACCGCTGGGTCACCAGACCCTCCTTTCACCCACACACTATCCTCCTTTTCCCCTCTCTCTCCAAGTGAGGTTCTTACCCTCATTACCTCTGCCCGCCCTACCACCTGTCCTCTGGACCCTATCCCTTCAAACCTCCTTCAGACTATCGCTCCTGATATTCTACCGTTTGTCACCCATTTCATCAACACTTCTCTAACTTCTGGTCACTTTCCAAACAGTCTCAAGGAGGCAAGAGTAACCCCTCTCCTAAAGAAACCCACTCTCAACCCGTCTGTTATAAACTACAGGCCTGTCTCTCTCCTCCCGTTCCTGTCTAAAACACTTGAACGCGCTGTCTTTAAACAACTCTCCTGTTATCTCCATCAGAACAACCTTCTGGATGCGCACCAGTCTGGTCTCAAGGCAGGTCACTCCACAGAAACTGCCCTCCTTGCTGTCACTGAGGAACTGCACACTGCCAAAGCAGCATCCCTCTCCTCTGTCATCATCATGTTGGACCTGTCTGCTGCATTCGACACGGTGAACCATCAGATCCTCCTTCGCACTCTCCAAGAACTTGGAGTTTCAAGCTCTGCACTTTCCCTCCTCACCTCATACCTCAAAGACCGTACCTACAGGGTAACTTGGAGAGGGTCCGAGTCCGACCCTTGTCAATTAACTACAGGGGTCCCTCAGGGCTCTGTTCTTGGTCCCCTCCTCTTCTCCCTGTACACAAACTCGCTCGGATCGGTCATTAGACCGCATGGTTTTTCATACCACTGCTATGCTGACGACACCCAATTAATTCTGTCCTTTCCCCGCTCAGAGACCCAGGTCGTTGCACGCATCTCTGCTTGTCTAGCTGACCTCTCTCAGTGGATGTCTGCTCATCACCTCAAGCTCAACCTTGACAAGACTGAACTGCTTTTCCTTCCGGGAAAAGATTGTCCCACTCTTTACCTGACAATCAACATCGGCAACTCTGTTGTTTCCCCGACTCAGACTGCAAGGAATCTGGGAGTCATCCTAGATAACAACCTGTCCTTCACTGCAAACATCGCTGCTACAACCCGTTGCTGCAGATATACGCTGTACAACATCAGGAAGATTCGTCCCCAGCTGACCCAGAAAGCCACCCAGGTTCTGGTCCAGGCTCTCGTCACTCACGCCTAGACTACTGCAACTCCCTCCTGGCTGGTCTACCTGCATTTGCCGTCCGACCTCTACAGCTCATCCAGAATGCAGCGGCTCGTCTGGTCTTCAACCTTCCAAAATGTTCCCACACCACTCCGCTCCTCCGCTTCCTTCACTGGCTCCCGGTAACTGCTAGAATCCACTCAAGACACTGGTACTTGCGTACCATGCTGCGAATGGATCTGGACCTTCCTACATCCAGGACATGGTTAAACTGTACACCCCAGCGCGTGCACTCCGCTCTGCTTCAGCCAAACGGCTCGCTGCACCCTCGCTGCGAGGGGGACCCAAGTTCCCATCAGCAAAAACACGTGGGTTTGCTATCCTGGCTCCAAGATGGTGGAATGAGCTCCCCATTGACATCAGGACAGCAGAAAGCTTACACACCTTCCGGCGCAGACTGAAAACTCATCTCTTTCGACTCCACTTCGAGCGATAGAATTACTAACAAAGCACTTATATACTAATAAAGGACTGGCTTATGTATAGCCAGCTGAGTAGCACTTGAAATGTTTGGCTCTATGATACCTGATGTACTTTATGATTCTGTTTTCTTCAGGGTTGTGTCTTCCTGGTCGAATGCACTTATTGTAAGTCGCTTTGGATAAAAGCGTCAGCTAATGTAATGTAATGTAATGTAATGTAACATTTGTGATATTGGGCTATAATAAATAAACATTGATTGATTGATTAACAAAATTCATCTGTAACCCCTTCATTTAAACACTTAGTCTGTCAACCCTGTGTGATTTTGATCTAATCCTCCCTTCACCAAAACACTTTAATGCTTTAATTTAAGTTGCCTATAACTTTCAAAATATGCATCTTATAATGAGATTAGATACTAGATTGATGAGACCTGGTAGATGCCATCTGATTGGTCAGTGACCTTGATTGCTGATTGACAGCACCTGTGAGAAATGAGCCAGAAGGCAGTATGTTGAGTGGTGTGGAGTATAAAGCAGCTTCTTCAGTTTGCTCTAGCATGAGCCACTCTTTCCATCAACACACAGTCTAATTGTAAAATCCAACATTTACAATTTCCAGCTTCAAAATGGGTATGTTTTTGACTTTGTGTTCTTGTATTTGCTGAGGCCTTGAGTGTATAGCTCATGTTCAGATTTAATCTAATACATGTGTTTCTGTTCTGATGTGTTCTCATTGGAAATCATTTATTTCTTGTTTAGTGTCAAAGAAAGTGTTGATTGTGTATGCACACCAGAGCTCTAGCTCGTTCAACTCTGCAGCCAAAGACGCTGCTGTGGAAGTTTTAACTGCTAAGGGCTGCACAGTAGAAGTATCTGACCTGTATGCCATGACGTTTAAGGCCGCTGCTACAGCTGAGGACATCACTGGTAAATACCTCACTGAAAATAAATAGCTTAGCTTTCAAATTGGTCTTCAGACTCGCAGACATTTATTTTCCCTGCAGGAAAAGTTAAGAATGCAGATCACTTCTGTTACGGAGAGGAGACCAAACTGGCATGGGAGGCGGGAATGCTTACTGCTGATATCACTGAAGAACAACGCAAACTCACTGAGGCAGACCTCGTCATTTTTCAGGTAGAGCCAGAATGAAAATGTGTAATTCTTTCAAGCCATTCCTCTGTTATGAACTAACCTTAAGCCCTACTTCTCAGTTCCCCATGTACTGGTTCACTGTTCCTGCCATCATGAAGGGCTGGATGGACCGGGTGCTCACACTGGGCTTTGCCTTCACCCACGAGAAGCGCTACAGCCAGGGAATCTTCAAGGTAACGTAGCAAATCAAGAGGTTTGCCTTATTGTGACTCTATCTCTCCCTACTTACAGTAGATCTTGTCTTTTTCCACAGGACAAGAAGGCCATGCTCTCCTTCACCACTGGGTCTCAGGAGTCCATGTTCAGTGCAAATGGCATTAATGGAGACATGAATGTCACTCTTTGGCCACTGCAGGTATTTTATTTTGACGAATGATTATCATAAAGCTGTTCCAGAGGAAACTTATTTATTGTCTGCATCAACACCCATTATTTTTTTGTTACCCTTCCTTTCATCCAGAATGGCATCCTGCACTACTGTGGCTTCCAGGTTCTGGCTCCTCAGATCTTCTGGGCCCCGTCTCACGTTCCCTCTGAGGCACGCGGTACCATGCTGGAGAGCTGGCGCACGCGCATGCAAGGCCTCCTGGGAGAAAGCCACTTGCTTTCACTCCCTTGGACTGCTTTGATGGGGAGAAGGGTTACCAGCTGAAGCCTGAAGTCCATGAGAAACATGCCGCCAAGGAGTTTGGACTGACCGTGGGGAACCACCTGGGCAAGGCCCTGCCACCCAACAACCAGATGAAAGCTGGAGTCTGAAGAATGACTGTTGGTTTTTTATGATCATAAATAAAAGATGGTTGATATGTCCTGAATTTCTGTTAAATAATTGGAAACTGTATTGTCATTAAAATGGCTGGGGTTTGCATATACAATAATTAGAGCCAGTAAAGCACTACTTGTACTTCTCAGCATTTTACTTGAATTTATATACACTGTTGTTTGACTCATTCAGCTTTAATGGCAATGCACACAATATGTCGTTATGGCAACCGGTTGTATACAATTTTCTTTAGGCTTACCAATGTTCAGTATTGCGACACGACGTCCATCAAACTCCAGTTGGGAAAGATTTCACTGATTGCTAAACTTGGAGCCAAGTTGACTATTCACTGAAGTTTCTCAAGTTAACTTCTGTGGTTCCTATACAATTAACCATTGTGGTTCTCTACCGTCCGCCAGGCGCCTTGGGAGACTTCTTTGTAGGAATTGGATCATCTCCTCTCACACATACCTGAAACTGGGCCCACCGGCTGTACTTCTCGAGACTTCACCTCCAGACGGGGAAGATAGACGAACTAACATCTCTGTTAACCGCCTTTTGCTTTTTCACTGTCTCCATCCCCACCAACTCATAAAGCTGGAATGTCCTTGATCTCATATTCTCAGGAACTGCACTATTCTTCTAACTAGGGGTGTTGAAAATAATCGTTTCTACGATGCATTGCGATGCGGACGTGGACGATTCGGTATCGATGCAGTGACGGAAGATAATCGTTATAGCGTAGTAACGTTGCTTCTGATTTTTCCGGCCCACGGTTTTACTATAACGTTTTTTTTTTCTGTCACTTTAATATCAAATCGGTCGGTGACGCAGAGATCACGGAACAGACTTGACAGCAGTCTGCTTTATCCACCACACAACACCACCAGTCCAGAACCAACGGCAGAAGGACCCGCTCTGAATCACTCCATGTCGCTGCGGCTCAGAGACACAGGGATTTATGTTTTTCAAAATAATCGCGTTACAATCATGTCAGGTTTTTGGTGGATTTAATTAAGTCTTGGATTGCAAGGTATGAATGTCCTCTAGTAATTTCCAGATGATATATACGTGTGTAAAGTTAGTGAAGGCAGTAGGAAAAAGCTTCCGCGATCACGTCTCCTCTCCGTTCATCCAAACCCCGCCCCCTCCATGAAATAATGAGTGACAGGCTGATAGTGACCCGATAGAAACTTTATTATTCACTTAATCACTGAGATATAATGAAGCTAATTTAATCTCATACATTCATGGGATTTATGTAACAGTAAGACTGAGAATGTAAGTGTGCACCCACATGCAGTATTTTTGTTTGTATATGCTATTGTAAATACTCCTCTTGTCTGCTGTGTTCAGACTCAGGTCCTGTGTGTGATGCCACATTCAGGACATTCAGTGTCCTTTTTTTTAACAGAAGACTGTAGCTAGAAGCTGCAGCTAGACTGCAGAAGCATTATTTTTGGTTTTTGAGGATGGAACAACTTCACACAACAGATATAGTGAGGCTAGACCTATACAATTCATTTATTTTGGTTTATAAATTAATGTGAAGACATTTATGTTATTGATTTCTGAAGCACTTTCTAAATAATAAAAAGAGAGTTCATATGTATTTACTGCATGTATGCATTGATGAAAAATAAGCCATGTGCAGTAATATAGAAAATTGAGGATGCAACGCATTGGTATGAATCGGGATGCATCGGGATGCATCGGGATATCGAATTGAATCGAATCGTTGACAGGATAATCGTAATCGAATCGAATCGTGAGACCAGTGAAGATGCACAGCCCTACTTCTAACCTCTCTGTAAACCCTCTCCACACATCCGATCACTTCTTCCTTTCATTCTCTCTACCCCTTTCCAAACATAACTCTTCTCTGCTCTTTCGACTCCACTTCGAGCGATAGAATTACTAACAAAGCACTTATATACTAACATAGGACTGGCTTATCTATAGCCAGCTGACAAAGCACTTATATACTAACATAGGACTGGCCTATCTATAGCCAGCTGAGTAGCACTTGAAATGTGTGGCTCTATATACCTGCTGTACTTATATGATTCTGTTTTTCTTCTGGGCTGTGTCTTCCTGGTCGTATGTACTTATTGTAAGTCGCTTTGGACAAAAGCGTCTGCTAAATGCAATGTAATGTAATGTAATAATGTAATAACAAACTAATCTCTTCTCATCCTGCACCTGTCCGCCGTAACCTTCGTTCCCTCTCCTCCTCTACCTTTGCCTCATCGGTGCTCTCAGCCCTCCCTTCCTCTGACTCGTTCCAACTCCTACCTCCAAACTCTGCTGCAGAAACTCTCCTCTCTACTCTCTCATCCTCTCTGGACTCTCTCTGGACTCTCACATCTCGGCATTCTCGTCAGTCCCCCCCTGCTCCCTGGCTAAATGACACACTGCGTGCTAATAGAACCGTCCTTCGGACAGCAGAGCGGAAACGGTGGAAATCCAAACACCGTGACGACCTCCTAACCTATCATGCTCTCCTCTCCTCTTCTCTGCTTCGATCTCTCAGGCAAAGAGCACTTTCTTTCAAGATAAGATCCAATCTTCCTATTCCAATCCCAAAAAACTATTTTCCATCTCCCTCCACCCTCTTGACTCTCCCAAAGCCCTCCCCCCTCCTCACTTCTGTCAAGCGACTTTGTTAAAACCACTTTGAAAAAAAGGTTGATGATATTCGCATCTTCTTTTTCTGACTCACCTTTACTCACCGCTGGGTCACCAGACCTCCTTTCCCCACACACTAACCTCCTTTCCCCTCTCTCTCCAAGTGAGGGTTCTTACCCTCATTACCATCTGCCCGCCCTACACCTGTCCTCTGGACCCTATCCCTTCAAACCTCCTATAGACTATCGCTCCTGATATTCTACCGTTTCTCACCCATTTCATCAACACTTCTCTACACTTCTAGTCACTTTCCAAACAGTCTCAAGGAGGCAAGAGTAAACCCTCTCCTTAAGAAACCCACTCTCACCCGTCTGATGTTATAAACTACAGGCCTGTCTCTCTTCTCCCGTTCCTGTCTAAAACACTTGAACGCGCTGTCTTTAAACAAACTCTCCTGTTATCTCCATCAGAACAACCTTCTAGTTCCGCACCAGTCTGGTTTCAAGGCAGGTCACTCCACAGAAACTGCCCTCCTTGCTGTCACTGAGGAACTGCACACTGCCAAAGCAGCATCCCTCTTCTCTGTCATCATCATGTTGGACCTGTCAGCTGCATTCGACACGGTGAACCATCAATCCTCCTTCGCACTCTCCAAGAACTTGGAGTTTCAGGCTCTGCACTTTCCCTCCTCGCCTCATACCTCAAAGACCGTACCTACAGAGTAACTTGGAGAGGGTCCGAATCCGACCCTTGTCAATTAACTACAGGGGGTCCCTCAGGGCTCTGTTCTTGGTCCCCTCCTCTTCTCTCCCTGTACACAAACTCACTCGGATCAGTCATTAGCCCGCATGGTTTTTCATACCACTGCTACACTGACGACACCCAATTAATTCTGTCCTTTCCCCGCTCAGAGACCCAGGTCGTCGCACGCATCTCTGCTTGTCTAGCTGACATCTCTCAGTGGATGTCTGCTCATCACCTCGAGCTCAACCTTGACAAGACTGAACTGCTTTTCCTTCCGGGAAAAGATTGTCCCACTCTTGACCTGACGATCAACATCGGCACCTCTGTTGTTTCCCCGACTCAGACTGCAAGGAATCTGGGAGTGATGCTAGATAACAACCTGTCCTTCACTGCAAACATCGCTGCTACAACCCGTTGCTGCAGATATACGCTGTACAACATCAGGAAGATTCGTCCCCAGCTGACCCAGAAAGCCACCCAGGTTCTGGTCCAGGCTCTCGTCACCTCACGCCTAGACTACTGCAACTCCCTCCTGGCTGGTCTACCTGCATGTGCCATCCGACCTCTGCAGCTCATCCAGAATGCAGCGGCTCGTCTGGTCTTCAACCTTCCAAAATGTTCCCACACCACTCCGCTCCTCCGCTCCCTCCACTGGCTCCCGGTAACTGCTAGAATCCACTTCAAGACACTGGGTACTTGCATACCATGCTGCGAATGGATCTGGCCCTTCCTACATCCAGGACATGGTTAAACTGTACACCCCAGCGCGTGCACTCCGCTCTGCTTCAGCCAAACGACTCGCTGCACCCTCGCTGCGAGGGGGACCCAAGTTCCCATCAGCAAAACACGTGGGTTTGCTATCCTGGCTCCAAAATGGTGGAATGAGCTCCCCATTGACATCAGGACAGCAGAAAGCTTACACACCTTCCAGACTGAAAACTCATCTCTTTCGACTCCCACTTCCAGCCATAGAATTACTAACAAGGCACTTATATATTAATAAAGGACTGGCTTATCTATAGCCAGTTGAGTAGCACTTGAAATGTTTGGCTCTATGATACCTGATGTACTTTATGATTCTGTTTTCTTCAGGGTTGTGTCTTCCTGGTCGTATGTACTTATTGTAAGTCGCTTTGGATAAAAGCGTCAGCTAAATGCAATGTAATGTAATGTAATGTAATGGTCAGGAGACTTGACAAAATAATCTAACCTTTCGTTTCAAACACTTAAATTCTGTCAACCCTGTCATTTTGATCCAATCCTCCCATCACCAAACTATTATGCTTTGATCTAAGGTGCTATAACTTTCAAATATGCATTTTTGTAGCTCTGCACATTGTCGTCCAGCTCTAGAATAGTATCCTCGTTCTGATCCTTCAGATCTGCAGGGCCTCTGTATTAAACGACGCATAAGAGACACGAAAAACCTACGCTGTCTCTTTCTGGGTCGGCTAAAATGGGGATAAAGCAAACATTAAAATGAATGACAAAATGTTTTTGCAACTGTTCTACTGTAAGTGTATACTGTGTTAAAAACAGGTTAAATCTGCAGCTGGATAAACATATACACATACTTGGCTTATATTGGTAGAAAAGTTCCTCCCCATTTAAAATGCTGTCCAAATTCAGTGAATACATGTAGATTAGATACTAGATTGATGAGTCCTGTTGCCATCTCAGTGACCTTGATTGCTGATTGACAGCACCTGTGAGAAATGAGCCAGAAGGCAGTATGTTGAGTGGTGTGGAGTATAAAAGCAGCTTCTTCAGTTTGCTCTAGCATGAGCCACTCTTTCCATCAACACACAGTCTAATTGTCAAATCCAGCATTTACAATTTCCTGCTTCAAAATGGGTATGTTTTTACTTTGTGTTCTTGTATTTGCTGAGGCCTTGAGTGTATAGCTCATGTTCAGATTGAATCTAATACATGTGTTTCTGTTCTGATGTGTTCTCATTGGAATCATGTATTTCTTGTTTTAGTGTCAAAGAAAAGTGTTGATTGTGTATGCACACCAGAGCTCTGGCTCGTTCAACTCTGCAGCCAAAGACGCTGCGGTGGAAGTTTTAACTGCTAAGGGCTGCACAGTAGAAGTATCTGACCTGTATGCCATGAAGTTTAAGGCCACTGCTACAGCTGAGGACATCACTGGTAAATACCTCACTGAAATAAATAGCTTAGCTTTCAAATTGGTCTTCAGACTCGCAGACATTTATTTTCCCTGCAGGAAAAGTTAAGAATGCAGATCACTTCTGTTACGGAGAGGAGACCAAACTGGCATGGGAGGCGGGAAAGCTTACTGCTGATATTCACTGAAGAACAACGCAAACTCACTGAGGCAGACCTCGTCATTTTTCAGGTAGAAGCCAGAATGAAAATGTTTTATTCTTTTAAGCCGTGCCTCGGTTATGAACTAACCTTAAGCCCTACTTCTCAGTTCCCCATGTACTGGTTCACTGTTCCTGCCATCATGAAGGGCTGGATGGACCGGGTGCTCACACTGGGCTTTGCCTTCACCACCGAGAAGCGCTACAGCCAGGGAATCTTCAAGGTAAGCAAATCAAGAGGTTTGCCTTATTGTGACTCTATCTCTCCCTACTTACAGTAGATCTTGTCTTTTTCCACAGGACAAGAAGGCCATGCTCTCCTTCAACCACTGGGTCTCAGGAGTCCATGTTCAGTGCAAATGGCATTAATGGAGACATGAATGTCACTCTTTGGCCACTGCAGGTCTTTTATTTGACGAATAATTATTCATAAAGCTGTTCCAGAGGAAACTTATTTATTGTCTGCATCAACACCCATTATTATTTTCCTCCAGAATGGCATCCTGCACTACTGTGGCTTCCAGGTTCTGGCTCCTCAGATCTTCTGGGACCCGTCTCACGTTCCCTCTGAGGCACGCGGTACCATGCTGGAGAGCTGGCGCACGCGCATGCAAGGCCTCCTTGGAGAAAACCCACTTGCTTTCACTCCCTTGGACTGCTTTGATGGGGAGAAGGGTTACCAGCTGAAGCCTGAGGTCCATGAGAAACATGCCGCCAAGGAGTTGGACTGACCGTGGGGACCCACCTGGGCAAGGCCCTGCCACCCAACAACCAGATGAAAGCTGGAGTCTGAAGAATGACTGTTGGTTTTTTTATGATCATAAATAAAAAGATGGTTGATATGTCCTGAAATTTCTGTTGAATACTTGGAAACTGTATTGTCATTAAAATGGCTGGGGTTTGCATATACAATAATTAAAGCCAGTAAAGGCACTACTTGTACTTCTCAGCATTTACTTGAATTTATATAACACTGTTGTTGACTCATTCAGCTTTAGATGGCAATGCACACAATATGTCAGTTATGGCAACCGTTGTATACAATTTTTCTTTAGGCTTACCAATGTTAAGTATTGCGACACGAAGTCCATACAAACTCCAGTTGGGAAAGATTTCACTGATTGCTAAACTTGGAGCCAAGTTGACTATTCACTGAAAGTTTCTCAAGTTAACTCTGTGGTTCCTATACAATTAACCATTGTAGTTCTCTACCGTCGCCAGGCGCTTGGGGACTTCTGGAGGAATTAGATACATCTCCTCTCACACATCCCTGAATCTTCCTATTCCAATCCAACAAAAACTATTTTCCATCTTCTCCACCCTCTTGGACCCCTCCCAAAGCCCTCCCCCCTCCTCACTTCTGTCAAGTGACTTTGTTAACCATTTTGAAAAAAAGGTTGATATTCGCTCTTTTCTGACTCACCTTTACTGACCGCTGGGTCACCAGACCCTCCTTCCACCCACACACTAACCTCCTTTTCCCCCTCTCTCTCCAAGTGAGGTTCTTACCCTCATTACCTCTGGCCCGCCCTACCACCTGTCCTCTGGGACCCTATCCCTTCAAACCTCCTTCAGACTATCGCTCCTGATATTCTTTTTACCGTTTTCTCCACCCATTTCATCAACACTTCTCTAACTTCTGGTCACTTTCCAAACTGTCTCAAGGAGGCAAGAGTCACCCCTCTCCTAAAGAAACCCACTCTCAACCCGTCTGTTTATAAACTACAGGCCTTTGTCTCTCTTCTCCCGATTCCTGTCTAAAACACTTGAACGCGCTGTCTTTAAACCAACTCTCCTGTTATTCTCCATCAGAACAACCTTCTGGATCCACACAGTCTGGTCTCAGGCAGGGTCACCTCCACAGAAACTGCCCTCCTTGCTGTCACTGAGGAACTGCACACTGCCAAAGCAGCATCCCTCTCCTCTGTCATCATCCTGTTGGACCTGTCTGCTGCATTCGACACGGTGAAACCATCATGATCCTCCTTCGCACTCTCCAAGAACTTGGAGTTTCAGGCTCTGCACTTTCCCTCCTCACCTCATACCTCAAAGACCGTACCTACAGGGTAACTTGGACAGGGGTCCGAGTCCGACCCTTGTCAATTACATACAGGGGTCCCTCAGGGCTCTGTTCTTGGTCCCCTCCTCTTCATCCCTTTACACAAACTCCTCGCTCGGATCAGGTCATTAGCCCGCATGGTTTTCATACCACTGCTATGCTGACGACACCCATTAATTCTGTCCTTTCCCCGCTCACAGACCCAGGTCGTTGCACGCATCTCTGCTTGTCTAGCTGACCTCTCTCAGTGGATGTCTGCTCATCACCTCAAGCTCAAACCTTGGACAAGACTGAACTGCTTTTCCTTCCGGGAAAAAGATTGTCCCACTCTTGACCTGACGATCAACATCGGCACCTCTGTTGTTTCCCGACTCAGACTGCAAGGAATCTGGTGATGTAATCCTAGATAACAACCTGTCCTTCACTGCAAACATCGCTGCTACAACCCGTTGCTGAAGATATACGCTGTACAACATCAGGAAGATTCGTCCCCAGCTGACCCAGGAAAGCCACCCAGGTTCTGGTCCAGGCTCTCGTCACCTCACGCCTAGACTACTGCACTCCCCTCCTGGCTGGTCTACCTGCATTTGCCAGTCCGACCTCTACAGCTCATTCCAGAATGCAGCGGCTCGTCTGGTCTTCAACCTTCCAAAATGTTCCCACACCACTCGCTCCTCCGCTCCCTCCACTGGCTCCCGGTAACTGCTAGAATCCACTTCAGACACTGGTACTTGCGTACCATGCTGCGAATGGATCTGGCCCTTCCTACATCCAGGACATGGTTTAAACGTACACCCCAGTGCGTGCACTCTACGCTCTGCATTCAGCCAAACGACTCGCTGCACCCTCGCTGCGAGGGGGACCCAAGTTCCCATCAGCAAAAACACGTGGGTTTGCTATCCTGGCTCCAAGATGGTGGAATGAGCTCCCAATTGACATCAGGACAGCAGAAAGCTACACATCTTCCGGCGCAGACTGAAAACTCATCTCTTTCGACTCCACTTCCAGCCATAGAATTACTAACCAAGCACTTATATACTAACAAAGGACTAGGCTTATCTATAGCCAGTTGAGTAGCACTTGAAATGTTTGGCTCTATGAAACCTGATGTACTTATATGATTCTGTTTTCTTCAGGGTTTTGTCTTCCTGGTCTATGTACTTATTGTAAGCGCTTTGGATAAAAGCGTCAGCTAAATGTAATGTAAGTGTAATGGTCAGGAGACTTGACACAAAATAATCTAACCTTTCAATTTCAAACACTTAAATTCGGTCAACCCTGTCATTTTGATCCAATCCTCCCATCACCAAACTATTATGCTTTGATCTTAGGTGCTATAACTTTCAAAATATGCATTTTGTAGCTCTGCACATTGTCGCCCCAGCTCTAGAATAGTTATCCTGTTCTGATCCTTCAGATCTGCAGGGCCTCTGTATTAAACGACGCATAAGAGACACGAAAAACCTACGCTGTCTCTTTCTGGGTCGCTAAAATGGGGATAAGCAAACATTAAATGAATGACAAAATGTTTTTGCAACTGTTTCTACTGTAAGTGTATACCGTGTGAAAAACAGGTTAAATCTGCAGCTGGATAACATATACACATACTTGGCTTATAGTGGTAGAAAAGTTCCTCTCCATTTGAAATGCTGCAGAAATTCAGTGAATACATGATATTAGATACTAGATGATGAGTCCTGTTGCCATCTGATTGGTCAGTGACCTTGATTGCTGATTGACAGCACCTGTGAGAAAGGAGCCAGAAGGCAGTATGTTGAGTGGTGTGGAGTATAAAAGCAGCTTCTTCAGTTTGCTCTAGCATGAGCCACTCTTTCCATCAACACACAGTCTATGTCAAATCCAGCATTTACAATTTCCTGCCTTCAAAATGGGTATGTTTTTACTTTGTGTTCTTGTATTTGCTGAGGCCTTGAGTGTATAGCTCATGTTCAGATTGAATCTAATACATGTGTTTTCTGTTCTGATGTGTTCTCATTGGAATCATGTATTTCTTGTTTAGTGTCAAAGAAAGTGTTGATTGTGTATGCACACCAGAGCTCTGGCTCGTTCAACTCTGCAGCCAAAGACGCTGCGGTGGAAGTTTTAACTGCTAAGGGCTGCAACAGTAGAAGTATCTGACCTGTATGCCATGAAGTTTAAGGCCACTGCTACAGCTGAGGACATCACTGGTAAATACCTCACTGAAAAATAAATAGCTTAGCTTTCAAATTGTCTTCAGACTCGCAACATTATTTTCCCTGCAGGAAAAGTTAAGAATGCAGATCACTTCTGTTACGGAGAGGAGACCAAACTGGCAATGGGAGGGCGGGAAAGCTTACTGCTGATATCACTGAAGAACAACGCAAACTCACTGAGGCAGACCTCGTCATTTTTCAGGTAGAGCCAGAATGAAAATGTGTTATTCTTTTAAGCCGTGCCTCTGTTATGAACTAACCTTAAGCCCTACTTCTCAGTTCCCCATGTACTGGTTCACTGTTCCTGCCATCATGAAGGGCTGGGATGGACCGGGTGCTCACACTGGGCTTTGCCTTCACCCACGAGAAGCGGCTACAAGCCAGGGAATCTTCAAGGTAACTAAAGCAAATCAAGAGGTTTGCCTTATTGTGACTCTATCTCTCCCTACTTACAGTAGATCTTGTCTTTTTCCACAGGACAAGAAGGCCATGCTCTCCTTCACCACTGGGTCTCAGGAGTCCATGTTCAGTGCAAATGGCATTAATGGAGACATGAATGTCACTCTTTGGCCACTGCAGGTATTTTATTTGGATCGAATGATTATCATAAAGCTGTTCCAGAGGAAACTGTATTTATTGTCTGCATCAACCACCCATTATTATTTTACTCCAGAATGGCATCCTGCACTACTGTGGCTTCCAGGTTCTGGCTCCTCAGATCTTCTGGGACCCGTCTCACGTTCCCTCTGAGGCACGCGGTACCATGCTGGAGAGCTGGCGCACACGCATAATGCAAGGCCTCCTTGGAGAAAACCCACTTGCTTCACTCCCTTGGACTGCTTTGATGGGGAGGAAGGGTTACCAGCTGAAGCCTGAGGTCCATGAGAAACATGCCGCCAAGGAGTTTGGACTGACCGTGGGGACCCACCGGGCAAGGCCCTGCCACCCAACACCAGATGAAAGCTGGAGTCTGAAGAATGACTGTTGGTTTTTTATGATCATAAAAAAAGATGGTTATATGTCCTGAATTTCTGTTGAAACTTGGAAACTGTATTGTCATTAAATGGCTGGGGTTTGCATATACAATAATTAAAGCCAGTAAAGCACTACTTGTACTTCTCAGTATTTTACTTGAATTTATATAACACTGTTGTTTGACTCATTCAGCTTTAATGGCAATGCAACACAATATGTCGTTATGGCAACCGTTGTATACAATTTTCTTTAGGCTTACCAATGTTAAGTATTGCGACACGACGTCCATCAAACTCCAGTTGGGAAAGATTTCACTGATTGCTAAACTTGGAGCCAAGTTGACTATTCACTGAAGTTTCTCAAGTTAACTTCTGTGGTTCCTATACAATTAACCATTGTAGTTCTCTACCGTCCGCCAGGCGCCTTGGGGGACTTCTTGGAGGAATTAGATCATCTCCTCTCACACATCCCTGAATCTTCCTATTCCAATCCCAAAAAACTATTTTCCCCACCCTCTTGGACCCTCCCAAAGCCCCTCCCCCCTCCTCACTTCTGTCAAGCGACTTTGTTAACCATTTTGAAAAAAAGGTTGATATTCGCTCTTCTTTTTCTGACACTCACCTTTACTGACCGCTGGGTCACCAGACCCTCCTTTCACCACCCACACTATCCTCCTTTTCCCCTCTCTCTCCAAGTGAGGTTCTTACCCTCATTACCTCTGCCCGCCCTACCACCTGTCCTCTGGACCCTATCCCTTCAAACCTCCTTCAGACTATCGCTCCTGATATTCTACCGTTTCTCACCCATTTCATCAACACTTCTCTAACTTCTGGTCACTTTCCAAACAGTCTCAAGGAGGCAAGAGTAACCCTCTCCTAAGAAACCCACTCTCAACCCGTCTGATGTTATAAACTACAGGCCTGTCTCTCTTCTCCCGTTCCTGTCTAAACACTTGAACGCGCTGTCTTTAAACAACTCTCCTGTTTCTCCATCAGAACAACCTTCTGGATCCGCACCAGTCTGGTCTCAAGGCAGGTCACTCAACCGAAACTGCCCTCCTTGCTGTCACTGAGGAACTGCACACTGCCAAAGCAGCATCCCTCTTCTCTGTCATCATCCTGTTGGACCTGTCAGCTGCATTCGACACGGTGAACCATCAGATCCTCCTTCGCACTCTCCAAGAACTTGGAGTTTCAGCTCTGCACTTTCCCTCCTCACCTCATACCTCAAAGACCGTACCTACAGGGTAACTTGGAGAGGGTCCGAGTCCGACCCTTGTCAATAACTACAGGGGTCCCTCAGGGCTCTGTTCTTGGTCCCCTCCTCTTCTCCCTGTACACAAACTCGTCGGATCAGTCATTAGCCCGCATGGTTTTTCATACCACTGCTATGCTGACGACACCCAATTAATTCTGTCCTTTCCCCGCTCAGAGACCCAGGTCGTCGCACGCATCTCTGCTTGTCTAGCTGACATCTCTCAGTGGATGTCTGCTCATCACCTCGAGCTCAACCTTGACAAGACTGAACTGCTTTTCCTTCCGGGAAAAGATTGTCCCACTCTTTACCTGACAATCAACATCGGCAACTCTGTTGTTTCCCCGACTCAGACTGCAAGGAATCTGGGAGTAATCCTAGATAACAACCTGTCCTTCACTGCAAACATCGCTGCTACAACCCGTTGCTGAGATATACGCTGTACAACATCAGGAAGATTCGTCCCCAGCTGACCCAGAAAGCCACCCAGGTTCTGGTCCAGGCTCTCGTCACCTCACGCCTAGACTACTGCAACTCCCTCCTGGCTGGTCTACCTGCATTTGCCGTCCGACCTCTACAGCTCATCCAGAATGCAGCGGCTCGTCTGGTCTTCAACCTTCCAAAATGTTCCCACACCACTCCGCTCCTCCGCTCCCTTCCTGGCTCCCGGTAACTGCTAGAATCCACTTCAAGACACTGGTACTTGCATACCATGCTGCGAATGGATCTGGCCCTTCCTACATCCAGGACATGGTTAAACTGTACACCCCAGCGCGTGCACTCCGCTCTGCTTCAGCCAAACGACTCTGCACCCTCGCTGCGAGGGGGACCCAAGTTCCCATCAGCAAAAACACGTGGGTTTGCTATCCTGGCTCCAAAATGGTGGAATGAGCTCCCCATTGACATCAGGACAGCAGAAAGCTTACACACCTTCCAGACTGAAAACTCATCTCTTTCGACTCCACTTCGAGCGATAATTACTAACAAGGCACTTATATACTAATAAAGGACTGGCTTCTCTAAGCCAGTTGAGTAGCACTTGAAGTGTTTGGCTCTATGAAACCTGATGTACTTTATGATTCTGTTTTCTTCAGGTTGTGTCTTCCTGGTCGTATGTACTTATTGTAAGTCGCTTTGGATAAAAGCCTCAGCTAAATGTAATGTAATGTAATGGTCAGGAGACTTGACAAAAATAATCTAACCTTTCGTTTCAAACACTTAAATTCTGTCAACCCTGTCATTTTGATCCAATCCTCCCATCACCAAACTATTATGCTTTGATCTTAGGTGCTATAACTTTCAAAATATGCATTTTTGTAGCTCTGCACATTGTCGTCCCAGCTCTAGAATAGTATCCTCGTTCTGATCCTTCAGATCTGCAGGGCCTCTGTATTAAGAGCATAAGAGACACGAAAAACCTACGCTGTCTCTTTCTGGGTCGGCTAAAATGGGGATAAAGCAAACATTAAAATGAATGACAAAATGTTTTTGTAAGTGTATACGTGTTAAAAACTGGTTAAATCTGCAGCTGGATAAACATATACACATACTTGGCTTGTAGTGGTAGAAAAGTTCCTCCCATTTGAAACACTGCCGAAATTCAGTGAATACATGTAGATTAGATACTAGATTGATGAGTCCTGTTGCCATCTGATTGGTCAGTGACCTTGATTGCTGATTGACAGCACCTGTGAGAAATGAGCCAGAAGGCAGTATGTTGAGTGGTGTGGAGTATAAAAGCAGCTTCTCAGTTTGCTCTAGCATGAGCCACTCTTTCCATCAACACACAGTCTATGTCAAATCCAGCATTTACAATTTCCTGCTTCAAAATGGGTATGTTTTTACTTTGTGTTCTTGTATTTGCCTGAGGCCTTGAGTGTATAGATCATGTTCAGATTGAATCTAATACATGTGTTTCTGTTCTGATGTGTTCTCATTGGAATCATGTATTTCTTGTTTTAGTGTCAAAGAAAGTGTTGATTGTGTATGCACACCAGAGCTCTAGCTCGTTCAACTCTGCAGCCAAAGACGCTGCGGTTGGAAGTTTTAACTGCTAAGGGCTGCACAGTAGAAGTATCTGACCTGTATGCCATGAAGTTTAGGCCACTGCTACAGCTGAGGACATCACTGGTAAATACCTCACTGAAAAGAAATGGCTTAGCTTTCAAATTGGTCTTCAGACTCGCAGACATTTATTTTCCCTGCAGGAAAAGTTAAGAATGCAGATCACTTCTGTTACGGAGAGGGAGACCAAACTGGCATGGGAGGCGGAAAGCTTACTGCTGATATCACTGAAGAACAACGCAAACTCACTGAGGCAGACCTCGTCATTTTTCAGGTAGAACCAGAATGAAAATGTTTTATTCTTTTAAGCCGTGCCTGGTTATGAAGTAACCTTAAGCCCTACTTCTCAGTTCCCCATGTACTGGTTCACTGTTCCTGCCATCATGAAGGGCTGGATGGACCGGGTGCTCACACTGGGCTTTGCCTTCACCCCCGAGAAGCGCTACAGCCAGGGAATCTTCAAGGTAGCAAATCAAGAGGTTTGCCTTATTGTGACGCTATCTCTCCCTACTTACAGTAGATCTTGTCTTTTTCCACAGGACAAGAAGGCCATGCTCTCCTTCACCACTGGGTCTCAGGAGTCCATGTTCAGTGCAAATGCATTAATGGAGACATGAATGTCACTCTTTGGCCACTGCAGGTATTTTATTTGGATCAATGATTATCATAAAGCTGTTCCAGAGGAAACTTATTTATTGTCTGCATCAACACCCATTATTTTTTCCTCCAGAATGGCATCCTGCACTACTGTGGTTTCCAGGTTCTGGCTCCTCAGATCTTCTGGGACCCGTCTCACGTTCCCTCTGAGGCACGCGGTACCATGCTGGAGAGCTGGCGCACGCGCATGCAAGGCCTCCTGGGAGAAAAGCCACTTGCTTTCACTCCCTTGGACTGCTTTGATGGGGAGAAGGGTTACCAGCTGAAGCCTGAGGTCCATGAGAAACATGCCGCCAAGGAGTTTGGACTGACCGTGGGGACCCACCTGGGGAAGGCCCTGCCACCCAACAACCAGATGAAAGCTGGAGTCTGAAGAATGACTGTTGGTTTTTTATGATCATAAATAAAAGATGGTTAATATGTCCTGAATTTCTGTTGAATACTTGGAAACTGTATTGTCATTAAAATGGCTGGGGTTTGCATATACAATAATTAGAGCCAGTAAAGCACTACTTGTACTTCTCAGCATTTTACTTGAATTGATATAACACTGTCTGACTCATTCAGCTTTAATGGCAATGCACACAATGTCGTTATGGCAACCGGTTATATACAATCTTCTTTCGGCTTACCAATGTTAAGTATTGCGACACGACGTCCATCAAACTCCTGTTGGGAAAGATTTCACTGATTGCTAAACTTGGAGCCAAGTTGACTATTCACTGAAGTTTCTCAAGTTAACTTCTGTGGTCAGGAGACTTGACAAAAATAATCTAACCTTTCATTTCAAACACTTAAATTCTGTCAACCCTGTCATTTTGATCCAATCCTCCCATCACCAAACTATTATGCTTTGATCTTGGGTGCTATAACTTTCAAAATATGCATTTTTGTAGCTCTGCACATCGTCGTCCCAGCTCTAGAATAGTATCCTCGTTCTGATCCTTCAGATCTGCAGGGCCTCTGTATTAAAAGACGCATAAGGGACACGAAAAACCTACGCTGCGTCTCTTTCTGGGTCGGGTAAAATAATAATAGCTTGGATTTATATAGCGCCTTTCAAGGGACCCAAGGTCGCTTTACAAGTAATAGGGCAAAAACAAACAAGTCAGACAGACAAAACAGATCGATTTAGGGGCCGAACGCCTTGGCAAACAGATGGGACTTGAGGGCCCTTGTGAAGGCGTCGAGTGTGGGGATGTTGCGAATCTCCGCAGGGAGAGCGTTCCAGAGGGTGGGGGCTGCCACACTGAAGGCTCTGTCCCCTGAAGGTTCGCAGTTTGGTGCGGGGGGGTGGTAAGCAGGCCAGAGTCTGAGTACCGCAGGTTCCGGGGTGGGGCATGTGGGTGAAGGATGTCCGATAGGTACTGGGGGGCAAGGGCATGGAGGGACTTGTAGGTAAGGAGGAGGACTTTGTATGATATGCGGGACTTGACCGGCAACCAGTGTAGGTGGATGAGGGTGGGAGTGATGTGCTGCCATGGCTTTGTGTGCGTGAGTACCCTAGCAGCACAGTTTTGGACATACTGGAGCCTGTCCGGGGTTTTGTTGGGAACCCCGAACAGGACACCATTGCAGTAGTCCAAGCGGGTGGTGACAAACGCATGCACCAGGGTTTCGGCAATGGGCTCCGAGAGTGACGGTCGGAGTCTGGCAATGTTCCTCAGGTGGTAAAAGGCCGATTTGGTCACAGATTTGATGTGGGAATGGAAGGAAAGGGTGGAATCAAGGATGACACCCAGGTTGCGGGCTTCAGGAGATGGGGAGATGGAGCAGCCGTCGACCTCAAGGACGAAGTCACCAACCTTCTGGAGCAGGGCCTTGGGTGCCACAACCATGAGCTCTGTTTTATTGCTGTTCAGCTTAAGATAGTTGGAAGACATCCATGCTTTGATGTCATGCAGGCAGTTGATGAGAGACTGAGGGGGGAGCTGGGAGGATGGAGTGGTGCTGAGATACAATTGGGTATCATCAGCGTAGCAGTGGAAATTGAGTCCATGATGTCGGATGATCTGGCCGAGGGGGAGCATGTAAATGGTGAACAGGAGGGGGCCAAGCACAGAGCCCTGGGGTACACCGTGGTGGACTGGGGTGGACTGGGGCCGGGGGTGAGTTTGAGCCACTGATGGAGACAAACTGTTTCCTGTTGTGGAGGTAGGAAGTCAACCAGGACAGCGCTGTGCCAGTGACACCTAGGAGGTCTGAGAGGCGGGTGAGGAGGATGTTGTGAGAGATGGTGTCAAATGCTGCAGAGAGGTCCAGGAGGATGAGGATGCTGAGGCTGCCAGAGTCAGCAGCAATGAGGAGATCGTTGGTGATCTTGATGAGGGCGGTCTCAGTGCTGTGTTGCTGTCTGAAGCCGGATTGGAAGGGCTCATAGAGCTCATGGTTGGACATGTACAGATAGAGTTGGCCGTTGACCACTCTTTCCAGAGTTTTGCTGAGGAAGGGAAGGTTGGAGATCGGCCGGTGGTTCTGGAGGTCGTCGGGGTCCAGGCCAGGTTTTTTGAGTATGGGGGTGACTGAGGCCAGTTTGAAGCTGGTGGGGACTATACCAGGAGCCAGAGAAGCGTTGATGATGACCACCATGTAGGGACAGAGGGTGGGTAGGCAGTCCTTGACCAGGGCTGTGGGCATGGGGTCCAGGGAGCAGGTGGAGGTCTTGGCCGAGCTGACCAGTTTGGCCACTTGGAGAGCATCCACAGGGGAGAAGGAGAGAGGTTGGAGTGGGAGAGGCACGACGCTTGGGGTGCGTTACCAGGTGGCTGAGGTGCAGGTAGGGGGGAAGGGCCAGTCACCAGGAGCTGCTGATGGATGGCCTCGACTTTTGCCTGGAAAAGTCGATAAAGCAAACATTAAAATGAATGACAAAATGTTTTTGCAACTGTTCTACTGTAAGTGTATACCGTGTGAAAAACAGGTTAAATCTGCAGCTGGATAAACATATACACATACTTGGCTTATAGTGGTAGAAAAGTTCCTCTCCATTTGAAATGCTGCAGAAATTCAGTGAATACATGTAGATTAGATACTAGATTGATGAGACCTGTTGCCATCTGATTGGTCAGTGACCTTGATTGCTGATTGACAGCACCTGTGAGAAATGAGCCAGAAGGCAGTATGTTGAGTGGTGTGGAGTATAAAAGCAGCTTCTTCAGTGTGCTTTAGCATGAGCCACTCTTTCCATCAACACACAGTCTATGTCAAATCCAGCATTTACAATTTCCTGCTTCAAAATGGGTATGTTTTTGACTTTGTGTTCTTGTATTTGCTGAGGCCTTGAGTGTATAGCTCATGTTCAGATTTAATCTAATACATGTGTTTCTGTTCTGATGTGTTCTCATTGGAATCATGTATTTCTTGTTTTAGTGTCAAAGAAAGTGTTGATTGTGTATGCACACCAGAGCTCTAGCTCGTTCAACTCTGCAGCCAAAGACGCTGCTGTGGAAGTTTTAACTGCTAAGGGCTGCACAGTAGAAGTATCTGACCTGTATGCCATGACGTTTAAGGCCGCTGCTACAGCTGAGGACATCACTGGTAAATACCTCACTGAAAATAAATAGCTTAGCTTTCAAATTGGTCTTCAGACTCGCAGACATTTATTTTCCCTGCAGGAAAAGTTAAGAATGCAGATCACTTCTGTTACGGAGAGGAGACCAAACTGGCATGGGAGGCGGGAACGCTTACTGCTGATATCACTGAAGAACAACGCAAACTCACTGAGGCAGACCTCGTCATTTTTCAGGTAGAGCCAGAATGAAAATGTGTAATTCTTTCAAGCCATTCCTCTGTTATGAACTAACCTTAAGCCCTACTTCTCAGTTCCCCATGTACTGGTTCACTGTTCCTGCCATCATGAAGGGCTGGATGGACGGGTGCTCACACTGGGCTTTGCCTTCACCCACGAGAAGCGCTACAGCCAGGGAATCTTCAAGGTAACGTAGCAAATCAAGAGGTTTGCCTTATTGTGACTCTATCTCTCCCTACTTACAGTAGATCTTGTCTTTTTCCACAGGACAAGAAGGCCATGCTCTCCTTCACCACTGGGTCTCAGGAGTCCATGTTCAGTGCAAATGGCATTAATGGAGACATGAATGTCACTCTTTGGCCACTGCAGGTATTTTATTTTGACGAATGATTATCATAAAGCTGTTCCAGAGGAAACTTATTTATTGTCTGCATCAACACCCATTATTATTTTTGTTACCCTTCCTTTTCATCCAGAATGGCATCCTGCACTACTGTGGCTTCCAGGTTCTGGCTCCTCAGATCTTCTGGGCCCCGTCTCACGTTCCCTCTGAGGCACGCGGTACCATGCTGGAGAGCTGGCGCACACGCATGCAAGGCCTCCTTGGAGAAAACCCACTTGCTTTCACTCCCTTGGACTGCTTTGATGGGGAGAAGGGTTACCAGCTGAAGCCTGAGGTCCATGAGAAACATGCCGCCAAGGAGTTTGGACTGACCGTGGGGACCCACCTGGGCAAGGCCCTGCCACCCAACAACCAGATGAAAGCTGGAGTCTGAAGAATGACTGTTGGTTTTTTATGATCATAAATAAAAAGATGGTTGATATGTCCTGAATTTCTGTTGAATACTTGGAAACTGTATTGTCATTAAAATGGCTGGGGTTTGCATATACAATAATTAAAGCCAGTAAAGCACTACTTGTACTTCTCAGTATTTTACTTGAATTTATATAACACTGTTGTTTGACTCATTCAGCTTTAATGGCAATGCACACAATATGTCGTTATGGCAACCGTTGTATACAATTTTCTTTAGGCTTACCAATGTTAAGTATTGCGACACGACGTCCATCAAACTCCAGTGGGAAAGATTTCACTGATTGCTAAACTTGGAGCCAAGTTGACTATTCACTGAAGTTTCTCAAGTTAACTTCTGTGGTTCCTATACAATTAACCATTGTAGTTCTCTACCGTCCGCCAGGCGCCTTGGGGGACTTCTTGGAGGAATTAGATCATCTCCTCTCACACATCCCTGAATCTTCCTATTCCAATCCCAAAAAAACTATTTTCCACCCTCTTGGACCCTCCCAAAGCCCCTCCCCCCTCCTCACTTCTGTCAAGCGACTTTGTTAACCATTTTGAAAAAAGGTTGATATTCGCTCTTTTTCTGACTCACCTTTACTGACCGCTGGGTCACCAGACCCTCCTTTCACCCACACACTATCCTCCTTTTCCCCTCTCTCTCCAAGTGAGGTTCTTACCCTCATTACCTCTGCCCGCCCTACCACCTGTCCTCTGGACCCTATCCCTTCAAACCTCCTTCAGACTATCGCTCCTGATATTCTACCGTTTGTCACCCATTTCATCAACACTTCTCTAACTTCTGGTCACTTTCCAAACAGTCTCAAGGAGGCAAGAGTAACCCCTCTCCTAAAGAAACCCACTCTCAACCCGTCTGTTATAAACTACAGGCCTGTCTCTCTCCTCCGTTCCTGTCTAAAACACTTGAACGCGCTGTCTTTAAACAACTCTCCTGTTATCTCCATCAGAACAACCTTCTGGATGCGCACCAGTCTGGTCTCAAGGCAGGTCACTCCACAGAAACTGCCCTCCTTGCTGTCACTGAGGAACTGCACACTGCCAAAGCAGCATCCCTCTCCTCTGTCATCATCATGTTGGACCTGTCTGCTGCATTCGACACGGTGAACCATCAGATCCTCCTTCGCACTCTCCAAGAACTTGGAGTTTCAAGCTCTGCACTTTCCCTCCTCACCTCATACCTCAAAGACCGTACCTACAGGGTAACTTGGAGAGGGTCCGAGTCCGACCCTTGTCAATTAACTACAGGGGTCCCTCAGGGCTCTGTTCTTGGTCCCCTCCTCTTCTCCCTGTACACAAACTCGCTCGGATCGGTCATTAGACCGCATGGTTTTTCATACCACTGCTATGCTGACGACACCCAATTAATTCTGTCCTTTCCCCGCTCAGAGACCCAGGTCGTTGCACGCATCTCTGCTTGTCTAGCTGACCTCTCTCAGTGGATGTCTGCTCATCACCTCAAGCTCAACCTTGACAAGACTGAACTGCTTTTCCTTCCGGGAAAAGATTGTCCCACTCTTTACCTGACAATCAACATCGGCAACTCTGTTGTTTCCCCGACTCAGACTGCAAGGAATCTGGGAGTCATCCTAGATAACAACCTGTCCTTCACTGCAAACATCGCTGCTACAACCCGTTGCTGCAGATATACGCTGTACAACATCAGGAAGATTCGTCCCCAGCTGACCCAGAAAGCCACCCAGGTTCTGGTCCAGGCTCTCGTCACCTCACGCCTAGACTACTGCAACTCCCCTCCTGGCTGGTCTACCTGCATTTGCCGTCCGACCTCTACAGCTCATCCAGAATGCAGCGGCTCGTCTGGTCTTCAACCTTCCAAAATGTTCCCACACCACTCCGCTCCTCCGCTTCCTTCACTGGCTCCCGGTAACTGCTAGAATCCACTTCAAGACACTGGTACTTGCGTACCATGCTGCGAATGGATCTGGACCTTCCTACATCCAGGACATGGTTAAACTGTACACCCCAGCGCGTGCACTCCGCTCTGCTTCAGCCAAACGGCTCGCTGCACCCTCGCTGCGAGGGGGACCCAAGTTCCCATCAGCAAAAACACGTGGGTTTGCTATCCTGGCTCCAAGATGGTGGAATGAGCTCCCCATTGACATCAGGACAGCAGAAAGCTTACACACCTTCCGGCGCAGACTGAAAACTCATCTCTTTCGACTCCACTTCGAGCGATAGAATTACTAACAAAGCACTTATATACTAATAAAGGACTGGCTTATGTATAGCCAGCTGAGTAGCACTTGAAATGTTTGGCTCTATGATACCTGATGTACTTTATGATTCTGTTTTCTTCAGGGTTGTGTCTTCCTGGTCGAATGCACTTATTGTAAGTCGCTTTGGATAAAAGCGTCAGCTAAATGTAATGTAATGTAATGTAATGTAACATTTGTGATATTGGGCTATATAAATAAACATTGATTGATTGATTAACAAAATTCATCT
This sequence comes from Harpagifer antarcticus, assembly GCA_902827135.1. Lineage (NCBI taxonomy): Eukaryota > Metazoa > Chordata > Actinopteri > Perciformes > Harpagiferidae > Harpagifer > Harpagifer antarcticus. The sequence continues at coordinate 52,917 of CADEHL010001424.1, forward strand.
GTAACCCCTTCATTTAAACACTTAGTCTGTCAACCCTGTGTGATTTTGATCTAATCCTCCCTTCACCAAAACACTTTAATGCTTTAATTTAAGTTGCCTATAACTTTCAAAATATGCATCTTATAATGAGATTAGATACTAGATTGATGAGACCTGGTAGATGCCATCTGATTGGTCAGTGACCTTGATTGCTGATTGACAGCACCTGTGAGAAATGAGCCAGAAGGCAGTATGTTGAGTGGTGTGGAGTATAAAAGCAGCTTCTTCAGTTTGCTCTAGCATGAGCCACTCTTTCCATCAACACACAGTCTAATTGTAAAATCCAACATTTACAATTTCCAGCTTCAAAATGGGTATGTTTTTGACTTTGTGTTCTTGTATTTGCTGAGGCCTTGAGTGTATAGCTCATGTTCAGATTTAATCTAATACATGTGTTTCTGTTCTGATGTGTTCTCATTGGAATCATTTATTTCTTGTTTTAGTGTCAAAGAAAGTGTTGATTGTGTATGCACACCAGAGCTCTAGCTCGTTCAACTCTGCAGCCAAAGACGCTGCTGTGGAAGTTTTAACTGCTAAGGGCTGCACAGTAGAAGTATCTGACCTGTATGCCATGACGTTTAAGGCCGCTGCTACAGCTGAGGACATCACTGGTAAATACCTCACTGAAAATAAATAGCTTAGCTTTCAAATTGGTCTTCAGACTCGCAGACATTTATTTTCCCTGCAGGAAAAGTTAAGAATGCAGATCACTTCTGTTACGGAGAGGAGACCAAACTGGCATGGGAGGCGGGAATGCTTACTGCTGATATCACTGAAGAACAACGCAAACTCACTGAGGCAGACCTCGTCATTTTTTCAGGTAGAGCCAGAATGAAAATGTGTAATTCTTTCAAGCCATTCCTCTGTTATGAACTAACCTTAAGCCCTACTTCTCAGTTCCCCATGTACTGGTTCACTGTTCCTGCCATCATGAAGGGCTGGATGGACCGGGGTGCTCACACTGGGCTTTGCCTTCACCCACGAGAAGCGCTACAGCCAGGGAATCTTCAAGGTAACGTAGCAAATCAAGAGGTTTGCCTTATTGTGACTCTATCTCTCCCTACTTACAGTAGATCTTGTCTTTTTCCACAGGACAAGAAGGCCATGCTCTCCTTCACCACTGGGTCTCAGGAGTCCATGTTCAGTGCAAATGGCATTAATGGAGACATGAATGTCACTCTTTGGCCACTGCAGGTATTTTATTTTGACGAATGATTATCATAAAGCTGTTCCAGAGGAAACTTATTTATTGTCTGCATCAACACCCATTATTTTTTTTGTTACCCTTCCTTTTCATCCAGAATGGCATCCTGCACTACTGTGGCTTCCAGGTTCTGGCTCCTCAGATCTTCTGGGCCCCGTCTCACGTTCCCTCTGAGGCACGCGGTACCATGCTGGAGAGCTGGCGCACGCGCATGCAAGGCCTCCTGGGAGAAAAGCCACTTGCTTTCACTCCCTTGGACTGCTTTGATGGGGAGAAGGGTTACCAGCTGAAGCCTGAAGTCCATGAGAAACATGCCGCCAAGGAGTTTGGACTGACCGTGGGGAACCACCTGGGCAAGGCCCTGCCACCCAACAACCAGATGAAAGCTGGAGTCTGAAGAATGACTGTTGGTTTTTTATGATCATAAATAAAAGATGGTTGATATGTCCTGAATTTCTGTTAAATAATTGGAAACTGTATTGTCATTAAAATGGCTGGGGTTTGCATATACAATAATTAGAGCCAGTAAAGCACTACTTGTACTTCTCAGCATTTTACTTGAATTTATATAACACTGTTGTTTGACTCATTCAGCTTTAATGGCAATGCACACAATATGTCGTTATGGCAACCGGTTGTATACAATTTTCTTTAGGCTTACCAATGTTCAGTATTGCGACACGACGTCCATCAAACTCCAGTTGGGAAAGATTTCACTGATTGCTAAACTTGGAGCCAAGTTGACTATTCACTGAAGTTTCTCAAGTTAACTTCTGTGGTTCCTATACAATTAACCATTGTGGTTCTCTACCGTCCGCCAGGCGCCTTGGGAGACTTCTTTGTAGGAATTGGATCATCTCCTCTCACACATACCTGAAACTGGCCCACCGGCTGTACTTCTCGGAGACTTCAACCTCCAGACGGGGAAGATAGACGAACTAACATCTCTGTTAACCGCCTTTGCTTTTTCACTGTCTCCATCCCCACCAACTCATAAAGCTGGGAATGTCCTTGATCTCATATTCTCAAGGAACTGCACTACTTCTAACTAGGGGTGTTGAAAATAATCGTTTCTACGATGCATTGCGATGCGGACGTGGACGATTCGGTATCGATGCAGTGACGGAAGATAATCGGTTATAGCGTAGTAACGTTGCTTCTGATTTTCCGGCCACGGTTTTACTATAACGTTTTTTTTTTCTGTCACTTTAATATCAAATCGGTCGGTGACGCAGAGATCACGGAACAGACTTGACAGCAGTCTGCTTTATCCACCAACACAACACCACCAGTCCAGAACCAACGGCAGAAGGACCCGCTCTGAATCACTCCATGTCGCTGCGGCTCAGAGACACAGGGATTTATGTTTTTCAAAAATAATCGCGTTACAATCATGTCAGGTTTTTGGTGGATTTAATTAAGTCTTGGATTGCAAGGTATGAATGTCCTCTAGTAATTTCCAGATGATATATACGTGTGTAAAGTTAGTGAAGGCAGTAGGAAAAAAGCTTCCGCGATCACGTCTCCTCTCCGTTCATCCAAACCCCGCCCCCTCCATGAAAATAATGAGTGACAGGCTGATAGTGACCCGATAGAAACTTTATTATTCACTTAATCACTGAGATATAATGAAGCTAATTTAATCTCATACATTCATGGGATTTATGTAACAGTAAGACTGAGAATGTAAGTGTGCACCCACATGCAGTATTTTTGTTTGTATATGCTATTGTAAATACTCCTCTTGTCTGCTGTGTTCAGACTCAGGTCCTGTGTGTGATGCCACATTCAGGACATTCAGTGTCCTTTTTTTTAACAGAAGACTGTAGCTAGAAGCTGCAGCTAGACTGCAGAAGCATTATTTTTTGGTTTTTGAGGATGGAACAACTTCACACACAGATATAGTGAGGCTAGACCTATACAATTCATTTATTTTGGTTTATAAATTAATGTGAAGACATTTATGTTATTGATTTCTGAAGCACTTTCTAAATAATAAAAAGAGAGTTCATATGTATTTACTGCATGTATGCATTGATGAAAAATAAGCCATGTGCAGTAATATAGAAAATTGAGGATGCAACGCATTGGTATGAATCGGGATGCATCGGGATGCATCGGGATATCGAATTGAATCGAATCGTTGACAGGATAATCGTAATCGAATCGAATCGTGAGACCAGTGAAGATGCACAGCCCTACTTCTAACCTCTCTGTAAACCCTCTCCACACATCCGATCACTTCTTCCTTTCATTCTCTCTACCCCTTTCCAAACATAACTCTTCTCTGCTCTTTCGACTCCACTTCGAGCGATAGAATTACTAACAAAGCACTTATATACTAACATAGGACTGGCTTATCTATAGCCAGCTGACAAAGCACTTATATACTAACATAGGACTGGCCTATCTATAGCCAGCTGAGTAGCACTTGAAATGTGTGGCTCTATGATACCTGCTGTACTTATATGATTCTGTTTTTCTTCTGGGCTGTGTCTTCCTGGTCGTATGTACTTATTGTAAGTCGCTTTGGACAAAAGCGTCTGCTAAATGCAATGTAATGTAATGTAATAATGTAATAACAAACTAATCTCTTCTCATCCTGCACCTGTCCGCCGTAACCTTCGTTCCCTCTCCTCCTCTACCTTTGCCTCATCGGTGCTCTCAGCCCTCCCTTCCTCTGACTCGTTCCAACTCCTACCTCCAAACTCTGCTGCAGAAACTCTCCTCTCTACTCTCTCATCCTCTCTGGACTCTCTCTGGACTCTCACATCTCGGCATTCTCGTCAGTCCCCCCCTGCTCCCTGGCTAAATGACACACTGCGTGCTAATAGAACCGTCCTTCGGACAGCAGAGCGGAAACGGTGGAAATCCAAACACCGTGACGACCTCCTAACCTATCAGGCTCTCCTCTCCTCTTTCTCTGCTTCGATCTCTCAGGCAAAGAGCACTTTCTTTCAAGATAAGATCCAATCTTCCTATTCCAATCCCAAAAAACTATTTTCCATCTCCTCCACCCTCTTGGACTCTCCCAAAGCCCCTCCCCCCTCCTCACTTCTGTCAAGCGACTTTGTTAACCACTTTGAAAAAAAGGTTGATGATATTCGCTCTTCTTTTTCTGACTCACCTTTACTCACCGCTGGGTCACCAGACCCTCCTTTCACCCACACACTAACCTCCTTTTCCCCTCTCTCTCCAAGTGAGGTTCTTACCCTCATTACCTCTGCCCGCCCTACCACCTGTCCTCTGGACCCTATCCCTTCAAACCTCCTATAGACTATCGCTCCTGATATTCTACCGTTTCTCACCCATTTCATCAACACTTCTCTAACTTCTAGTCACTTTCCAAACAGTCTCAAGGAGGCAAGAGTAAACCCTCTCCTTAAGAAACCCACTCTCAACCCGTCTGATGTTATAAACTACAGGCCTGTCTCTCTTCTCCCGTTCCTGTCTAAAACACTTGAACGCGCTGTCTTTAAACAACTCTCCTGTTATCTCCATCAGAACAACCTTCTAGTTCCGCACCAGTCTGGTTTCAAGGCAGGTCACTCCACAGAAACTGCCCTCCTTGCTGTCACTGAGGAACTGCACACTGCCAAAGCAGCATCCCTCTTCTCTGTCATCATCATGTTGGACCTGTCAGCTGCATTCGACACGGTGAACCATCAGATCCTCCTTCGCACTCTCCAAGAACTTGGAGTTTCAGGCTCTGCACTTTCCCTCCTCGCCTCATACCTCAAAGACCGTACCTACAGAGTAACTTGGAGAGGGTCCGAATCCGACCCTTGTCAATTAACTACAGGGGTCCCTCAGGGCTCTGTTCTTGGTCCCCTCCTCTTCTCCCTGTACACAAACTCACTCGGATCAGTCATTAGCCCGCATGGTTTTTCATACCACTGCTACACTGACGACACCCAATTAATTCTGTCCTTTCCCCGCTCAGAGACCCAGGTCGTCGCACGCATCTCTGCTTGTCTAGCTGACATCTCTCAGTGGATGTCTGCTCATCACCTCGAGCTCAACCTTGACAAGACTGAACTGCTTTTCCTTCCGGGAAAAGATTGTCCCACTCTTGACCTGACGATCAACATCGGCACCTCTGTTGTTTCCCCGACTCAGACTGCAAGGAATCTGGGAGTGATGCTAGATAACAACCTGTCCTTCACTGCAAACATCGCTGCTACAACCCGTTGCTGCAGATATACGCTGTACAACATCAGGAAGATTCGTCCCCAGCTGACCCAGAAAGCCACCCAGGTTCTGGTCCAGGCTCTCGTCACCTCACGCCTAGACTACTGCAACTCCCTCCTGGCTGGTCTACCTGCATGTGCCATCCGACCTCTGCAGCTCATCCAGAATGCAGCGGCTCGTCTGGTCTTCAACCTTCCAAAATGTTCCCACACCACTCCGCTCCTCCGCTCCCTCCACTGGCTCCCGGTAACTGCTAGAATCCACTTCAAGACACTGGTACTTGCATACCATGCTGCGAATGGATCTGGCCCTTCCTACATCCAGGACATGGTTAAACTGTACACCCCAGCGCGTGCACTCCGCTCTGCTTCAGCCAAACGACTCGCTGCACCCTCGCTGCGAGGGGGACCCAAGTTCCCATCAGCAAAAACACGTGGGTTTGCTATCCTGGCTCCAAAATGGTGGAATGAGCTCCCCATTGACATCAGGACAGCAGAAAGCTTACACACCTTCCAGACTGAAAACTCATCTCTTTCGACTCCACTTCCAGCCATAGAATTACTAACAAGGCACTTATATATTAATAAAGGACTGGCTTATCTATAGCCAGTTGAGTAGCACTTGAAATGTTTGGCTCTATGAAACCTGATGTACTTATATGATTCTGTTTTCTTCAAGGTTGTGTCTTCCTGGTCGTATGTACTTATTGTAAGTCGCTTTGGATAAAAGCGTCAGCTAAATGCAATGTAATGTAATGGTCAGGAGACTTGACAAAAATAATCTAACCTTTCATTTCAAACACTTAAATTCTGTCAACCCTGTCATTTTGATCCAATCCTCCCATCACCAAACTATTATGCTTTGATCTAAGGTGCTATAACTTTCAAAATATGCATTTTTGTAGCTCTGCACATTGTCGTCCCAGCTCTAGAATAGTATCCTCGTTCTGATCCTTCAGATCTGCAGGGCCTCTGTATTAAACGACGCATAAGAGACACGAAAAACCTACGCTGTCTCTTTCTGGGTCGGCTAAAATGGGGATAAAGCAAACATTAAAATGAATGACAAAATGTTTTTGCAACTGTTCTACTGTAAGTGTATACTGTGTTAAAAACAGGTTAAATCTGCAGCTGGATAAACATATACACATACTTGGCTTATATTGGTAGAAAAGTTCCTCCCCATTTAAAATGCTGTCCAAATTCAGTGAATACATGTAGATTAGATACTAGATTGATGAGTCCTGTTGCCATCTCAGTGACCTTGATTGCTGATTGACAGCACCTGTGAGAAATGAGCCAGAAGGCAGTATGTTGAGTGGTGTGGAGTATAAAAGCAGCTTCTTCAGTTTGCTCTAGCATGAGCCACTCTTTCCATCAACACACAGTCTAATTGTCAAATCCAGCATTTACAATTTCCTGCTTCAAAATGGGTATGTTTTTAACTTTGTGTTCTTGTATTTGCTGAGGCCTTGAGTGTATAGCTCATGTTCAGATTGAATCTAATACATGTGTTTCTGTTCTGATGTGTTCTCATTGGAATCATGTATTTCTTGTTTTAGTGTCAAAGAAAGTGTTGATTGTGTATGCACACCAGAGCTCTGGCTCGTTCAACTCTGCAGCCAAAGACGCTGCGGTGGAAGTTTTAACTGCTAAGGGCTGCACAGTAGAAGTATCTGACCTGTATGCCATGAAGTTTAAGGCCACTGCTACAGCTGAGGACATCACTGGTAAATACCTCACTGAAAATAAATAGCTTAGCTTTCAAATTGGTCTTCAGACTCGCAAACATTTATTTTCCCTGCAGGAAAAGTTAAGAATGCAGATCACTTCTGTTACGGAGAGGAGACCAAACTGGCATGGGAGGCGGGAAAGCTTACTGCTGATATTACTGAAGAACAACGCAAACTCACTGAGGCAGACCTCGTCATTTTTCAGGTAGAGCCAGAATGAAAATGTGTTATTCTTTTAAGCCGTGCCTCGGTTATGAACTAACCTTAAGCCCTACTTCTCAGTTCCCCATGTACTGGTTCACTGTTCCTGCCATCATGAAGGGCTGGATGGACCGGGTGCTCACACTGGGCTTTGCCTTCACCCCCGAGAAGCGCTACAGCCAGGGAATCTTCAAGGTAACAAATCAAGAGGTTTGCCTTATTGTGACTCTATCTCTCCCTACTTACAGTAGATCTTGTCTTTTTCCACAGGACAAGAAGGCCATGCTCTCCTTCACCACTGGGTCTCAGGAGTCCATGTTCAGTGCAAATGGCATTAATGGAGACATGAATGTCACTCTTTGGCCACTGCAGGTCTTTTATTTTGACGAATAATTATTATAAAGCTGTTCCAGAGGAAACTTATTTATTGTCTGCATCAACACCCATTATTATTTTCCTCCAGAATGGCATCCTGCACTACTGTGGCTTCCAGGTTCTGGCTCCTCAGATCTTCTGGGACCCGTCTCACGTTCCCTCTGAGGCACGCGGTACCATGCTGGAGAGCTGGCGCACACGCATGCAAGGCCTCCTTGGAGAAAACCCACTTGCTTTCACTCCCTTGGACTGCTTTGATGGGGAGAAGGGTTACCAGCTGAAGCCTGAGGTCCATGAGAAACATGCCGCCAAGGAGTTTGGACTGACCGTGGGGACCCACCTGGGCAAGGCCCTGCCACCCAACAACCAGATGAAAGCTGGAGTCTGAAGAATGACTGTTGGTTTTTTATGATCATAAATAAAAGATGGTTAATATGTCCTGAATTTCTGTTGAATACTTGGAAACTGTATTGTCATTAAAATGGCTGGGGTTTGCATATACAATAATTAGAGCCATTAAAGCACTACTTGTACTTCTCAGCATTTTACTTGAATTTATATAACACTGTTGTTTGACTCATTCAGCTTTAATGGCAATGCACACAATATGTCGTTATGGCAACCGGTTGTATGCAATTTTCTGTAGGCTTACCAATGTTCAGTATTGCAACACGATGTCCATCAAACTCCAGTTGGGAAAGATTTCACTGATTGCTAAACTTGGAGCCAAGTTGACTATTCACTGAAGTTTCTCAAGTTTAATTCTGTGGTCAGGAGACTTGACATCATTTGTGAGCAGATTGATGGGACAGGCTTGGCTTCAGCTGGAGCTGTCTGGGCTATGTAGGGGGAGAAGTGGACAGAAGTCTAACAACATTGGGCCTTTTTGTAATTATCTCTTCGATTTACACACGGCATCTATTGCAAGTCTGTCCGTCCTGGGAGTGTTTCCTTGTACGATGTGAGGGTCTAAGGACAGAGGGTGTCATATTTTCATTCTGATATTCTGTACAAACTGTGAAGTCCACTGAGACAAATGTAACATTTGTGATATTGGGCTATGTGATGCCCCTGTGGGTGCATCAGTAGAGAGGAGGTGGCTGTGGTGATTGGTGTTTGCTGTTTGCAATGATTGCAGTAACTCAGGGCACCTGGGTCTGGTGTCCTGCAGCTATTTAGAGCCTCTCTGCTCCTCTCTGTGCTCTCTCTGCTTTCCCGTACAGGGCCCCGGTTTTGTTGAGTATATGTTGTGGTTACTCTATTTGCTTTACTTTGTGCACCTCAACACTCTCACACATACATATTCATACAACCCTCACCCTGCATTTACACTACTGATACCACTGACGTCCACACCTCATGCCTTACTTATTGTTGCACTTCAATTAATTTAGCTAATTTCGATTGTTTCCTTTAAATAAACCTATTTTGATAACCGTTGACATGGTGTGTCTCCTTTTTGTTGTGGCCTTTTGAGCCAGGTCATAACAGGCTATATAAATAAACATTGATTGATTGATTAACAAAATTGATCTGTAACCTCTTCATTTAAACACTTAGTCTGTCAACCCTGTGTGATTTTGATCTAATCCTCCCTTCACCAAAATACTTTAATGCTTTAATTTAAGTTGCCTATAACTTTCAAAATATGCATCTTATAATTAGATTAGATACTAGATTGATGAGACCTGGTACATGCCATCTGATTGGTCAGTGACCTTGATTGCTGATTGACAGCACCTGTGAGAAAGGAGCCAGAAGGCAGTATGTTGAGTGGTGTGGAGTATAAAAGCAGCTTCTTCAGTTTGCTCTAGCATGAGCCACTCTTTCCATCAACACACAGTCTATGTCAAATCCAGCATTTACAATTTCCTGCTTCAAAATGGGTATGTTTTTGACTTTGTGTTCTTGTATTTGCTGAGGCCTTGAGTGTATAGCTCATGTTCAGATTGAATCTAATACATGTGTTTCTGTTCTGATGTGTTCTCATTGGAATCATGTATTTCTTGTTTTAGTGTCAAAGAAAGTGTTGATTGTGTATGCACACCAGAGCTCCGGCTCGTTCAACTCTGCAGCCAAAGACGCTGCGGTGGAAGTTTTAACTGCTAAGGGCTGCACAGTAGAAGTATCTGACCTGTATGCCATGAAGTTTAAGGCCACTGCTACAGCTGAGGACATCACTGGTAAATACCTCACTGAAAATAAATAGCTTAGCTTTCAAATTGAACTTCAGACTCGCAAACATTTATTTTCCCTGCAGGAAAAGTTAAGAATGCAGATCACTTCTGTTACGGAGAGGAGACCAAACTGGCATGGGAGGCGGGAACGCTTACTGCTGATATCACTGAAGAACAACGCAAACTCACTGAGGCAGACCTCGTCATTTTTCAGGTAGAGCCAGAATGAAAATGTGTTATTCTTTTAAGCCGTGCCTCGGTTATGAACTGACCTTAAGCCCTGCTTCTCAGTTCCCCATGTACTGGTTCACTGTTCCTGCCATCATGAAGGGCTGGATGGACCGGGTGCTCACACTGGGCTTTGCCTTCACCCAGGAGAAGCGCTACAGCCAGGGAATCTTCAAGGTAACAAAGCAAATCAAGAGGTTTGCCTTATTGTGACGCTATCTCTCCCTACTTACAGTAGATCTTGTCTTTTTCCACAGGACAAGAAGGCCATGCTCTCCTTCACCACTGGGTCTCAGGAGTCCATGTTCAGTGCAAATGGCATTAATGGAGACATGAATGTCACTCTTTGGCCACTGCAGGTATTTTATTTGGATCAATGATTATCATAAAGCTGTTCCAGAGGAAATGTATTTATTGTCTGCATCAACACCCATTATTTTTTTACTCCAGAATGGCATCCTGCACTACTGTGGCTTCCAGGTTCTGGCTCCTCAGATCTTCTGGGCCCCGTCTCACGTTCCCTCTGAGGCACGCGGTACCATGCTGGAGAGCTGGCGCACACGCATGCAAGGCCTCCTGGGAGAAAACCCACTTGCTTTCACTCCCTTGGACTGCTTTGATGGGGAGAAGGGTTACCAGCTGAAGCCTGAGGTCCATGAGAAACATGCCGCCAAGGAGTTTGGACTGACCGTGGGGAACCACCTGGGCAAGGCCCTGCCACCCAACAACCAGATGAAAGCTGGAGTCTGAAGAATGACTGTTGGTTTTTTATGATCATAAATAAAAGATGGTTAATATGTCCTGAATTTCTGTTGAATACTTGGAAACTGTATTGTCATTAAAATGGCTGGGATTTGCATATACAATAATTAGATCCAATAAAGCACTACTTGTACTTCTCAGCATTTTACTTGTATTTATATAACATTGTCTGACTCATTCAGCTTTAATGGAAATGCACACAATATGTCGTTATGGCAACCGGTTGTATGCAATTTTCTGTAGGTTTACCAATGTTCAGTATTGCGACACGACGTCCATCAAACTCCAATTGGGAAAGATTTCACTGATTGCTGAACTTGGAGCCAAGTTGACTATTCACTGAAGTTTCTCAAGTTAACTTCTGTGGTCAGGAGACTTGACATTTGTGAGCAGATTGATGGGACAGGCTTGGCTTCAGCTGGAGCTGTCTGGGCTATGTAGGGGGAGAAGTGGACAGAAGTCTAACAACATTGGCCCTTTTTGTAATGTATTATCTCTTCGATTTACACACGGCATCTATTGCACGTCTGTCCATCCTGGGAGTGTTTCATTGTACGATGTGAGGGTCTAAGGACAGAGGGTGTCGTATTTTCATTCTGATATTCTGTACAAACTGTGAAGTCCTCTGAGACAAGGAGGCAAGAGTAAACCCTCTCCTAAAGAAACCCACTCTCAACCCGTCTGATGCTATAAACTACAGGCCTGTCTCTCTCCTCCCGTTCCTGTCTAAAACACTTGAACGCGCTGTCTTTAAACAACTCTCCTGTTATCTCCATCAGAACAACCTTCTGGATCTGAACCAGTCAGGTTTCAAGGCAGGTCACTCCACAGAAACGGCCCTCCTTGCTGTCACTGAGGAACTGCACACTGCCAAAGCAGCATCCCTCTCTGTCATCATGTTGGACCTGTCAGCTGCATTCGACACGGTGAACCATCAGATCCTCCTTCGCACTCTCCAAGAACTTGGAGTTTCAGGCTCTGCACTTTCCCTCCTCACCTCATATCTCAAAGACCGTACCTACAGGGTAACTTGGAGAGGGTCCGAGTCCGACCCTTGTCAATTAACTACAGGGGTCCCTCAGGGCTCTGTTCTTGGTCCCCTCCTTTTCTCCCTGTACACAAACTCGCTCGGATCGGTCATTAGCCCGCATGGTTTTTCATACCACTGCTATGCTGACGACACCCAATTAATTCTGTCCTTTCCCCGCTCAGAGACCCAGGTCGTCGCACGCATCTCTGCTTGTCTAGCTGACATCTCTCAGTGGATGTCTGCTCATCACCTCAAGCTCAACCTTGACAAGACTGAACTGCTTTTCCTTCCGGGAAAAGATTGTCCCACTCTTGACCTGACAATCAACATCGGCACCTCTGTTGTTTCTCCGACTCAGACTGCAAGGAATCTGGGTGTGACCCTAGATAACAACCTGTCCTTCACTGCAAACATCGCTGCTACAACCCGTTGCTGCAAATATACGCTGTACAACATCAGGAAGATTCGTCCCCAGCTGACCCAGAAAGCCACCCAGGTTCTGGTCCAGGCTCTCGTTACCTCACGCCTAGACTACTGCAACTCCCTCCTGGCTGGTCTACCTGCATGTGCCATCCGACCTCTGCAGCTCATCCAGAATGCAGCGGCTCGTCTGGTCTTCAACCTTCCAAAATGTTCCCACACCACTCTGCTCCTCCGCTTCCTCCACTGGCTCCCGGTAACTGCTAGAATCCACTTCAAGACACTGGTACTTGCATACCATGCTGCGAATGGATCTGGCCCTTCCTACATCCAGGACATGGTTAAACTGTACACCCCAGCGCGTGCACTCTGCTCTGCTTCAGCCAAACGACTCGCTGCACCCTCGCTGCGAGGGGGACCCAAGTTCCCATCAGCAAAAACACGTGGGTTTGCTATCCTGGCTCCAAAATGGTGGAATGAGCTCCCCATTGACAGCAGGACAGCAGAAAGCCTGCACATCTTCCGGCGCAGACTGAAAACTCATCTCTTTCAACTCCACTTTGAGCGATAGAATTACTAACAAAGCACTTATATACTAATAAAGGACTGGCTTATCTATAGCCAGTTGAGTAGCACTTGAAATGTTTGGCTCTATGAAACCTGATGTACTTATATGATTCTGTTTTCTTCAAGGTTGTGTCTTCCTGGTCGTATGTACTTATTGTAAGTCGCTTTGGATAAAAGCGTCAGCTAAATGCAATGTAATGTAATGGTCAGGAGACTTGACAAAAATAATCTAACCTTTCATTTCAAACACTTAAATTCTGTCAACCCTGTCATTTTGATCCAATCCTCCCATCACCAAACTATTATGCTTTGATCTTAGGTGCTATAACTTTCAAAATATGCATTTTTGTAGCTCTGCACATTGTCGTCCCAGCTCTAGAATAGTATCCTCGTTCTGATCCTTCAGATCTGCAGGGCCTCTGTATTAAACGACGCATAAGAGACACGAAAAACCTACGCTGTCTCTTTCTGGGTCGGCTAAAATGGGGATAAAGCAAACATTAAAATTAATGACAAAATGTTTTTGCAACTGTTCTACTGTAAGTGTATACTGTGTTAAAAACAGGTTAAATCTGCAGCTGGATAAACACATACACATACTTGGCTTATAGTGGTAGAAAAGTTCCTCCCCATTTAAAATGCTGTCCAAATTCAGTGAATACATGTAGATTAGATACTAGATTGATGAGTCCTGTTGCCATCTCAGTGACCTTGATTGCTGATTGACTGCACCTGTGAGAAATGAGCCAGAAGGCAGTATGTTGAGTGGTGTGGAGTATAAAAGCAGCTTCTTCAGTTTGCTCTAGCATGAGCCACTCTTTCCATCAACACACAGTCTATGTCAAATCCAGCATTTACAATTTCCTGCTTCAAAATGGGTATGTTTTTAGCTTTGTGTTCTTGTATTTGCTGAGGCCTTGAGTGTATAGCTCATGTTCAGATTGAATCTAATACATGTGTTTCTGTTCTGATGTGTTCTCATTGGAATCATGTATTTCTTGTTTTAGTGTCAAAGAAAGTGTTGATTGTGTATGCACACCAGAGCTCTGGCTCGTTCAACTCTGCAGCCAAAGACGCTGCGGTGGAAGTTTTAACTGCTAAGGGCTGCACAGTAGAAGTATCTGACCTGTATGCCATGAAGTTTAAGGCCACTGCTACAGCTGAGGACATCACTGGTAAATACCTCACTGAAAATAAATAGCGTAGCTTTCAAATTGGTCTTCAGACTCGCAAACATTTATTTTCCCTGCAGGAAAAGTTAAGAATGCAGATCACTTCTGTTACGGAGAGGAGACCAAACTGGCATGGGAGGCGGGAAAGCTTACTGCTGATATCACTGAAGAACAACGCAAACTCACTGAGGCAGACCTCGTCATTTTTCAGGTAGAACCAGAATGAAAATGTTTTATTCTTTTAAGCCATGCCTCTGTTATGAACTAACCTTAAGCCCTACTTCTCAGTTCCCCATGTACTGGTTCACTGTTCCTGCCATCATGAAGGGCTGGATGGACCGGGTGCTCACACTGGGCTTTGCCTTCACCCCCGAGAAGCGCTACAGCCAGGGAATCTTCAAGGTAACGTAGCAAATCAAGAGGTTTGCATTATTGTGACTCTATCTCTCCCTACTTACAGTAGATCTTGTCTTTTTCCACAGGACAAGAAGGCCATGCTCTGCTTCACCACTGGGTCTCAGGAGTCCATGTTCAGTGCAAATGGCATTAATGGAGACATGAATGTCACTCTTTGGCCACTGCAGGTATTTTATTTGGATCAATAATTATCATAAAGCTGTTCCAGAGGAAACTGATTTATTGTCTGCATCAATACCCATTATTATTTTTTCCTCCAGAATGGCATCCTGCACTACTGTGGCTTCCAGGTTCTGGCTCCTCAGATCTTCTGGGACCCGTCTCACGTTCCCTCTGAGGCACGCGGTACCATGCTGGAGAGCTGGCGCACACGCATGCAAGGCCTCCTGGGAGAAAACCCACTTGCTTTCACTCCCTTGGACTGCTTTGATGGGGAGAAGGGTTACCAGCTGAAGCCTGAGGTCCATGAGAAACATGCCGCCAAGGAGTTTGGACTGACCGTGGGGAACCACCTGGGCAAGGCCCTGCCACCCAACAACCAGATGAAAGCTGGAGTCTGAAGAATGACTGTTGGTTTTTTATGATGATAAATAAAAGATGGTTAATATGTCCTGAATTTCTGTTGAATACTTGGAAACTGTATTGTCATTAAAATGGCTGGGGTTTGCATATACAATAATTAAAGCCAGTAAAGCACTACTTGTACTTCTCAGCATTTTACTTGAATTTATATAACACTGTTGTTTGACTCATTCAGCTTTAATGGCAATGCACACAATGTCGTTATGGCAACCGTTGTATACAATTTTCTTTAGGCTTACCAATGTTAAGTATTGCGACACGACGTCCATCAAACTCCAGTTGGGAAAGATTTCACTGATTGCTAAACTTGGAGCCAAGTTGACTATTCACTGAAGTTTCTCAAGTTAACTTCTGTGGTTCCTATACAATTAACCATTGTAGTTCTCTACCGTCCGCCAGGCGCCTTGGAGGAATTAGATCATCTCCTCTCACACATCCCTGAATCTTCCTATTCCAATCCCAAAAAACTATTTTCCACCCTCTTGGACCCTCCCAAAGCCCCTCCCCCCTCCTCACTTCTGTCAAGTGACTTTGTTAACCATTTTGAAAAAAAGGTTGATATTCGCTCTTTTTCTGACTCGCCTTTACTGACCGCTGGGTCACCAGACCCTCCTTCCACCCACACACTAACCTCCTTTTCCCCTCTCTCTCCAAGTGAGGTTCTTACCCTCATTACCTCTGCCCGCCCTACCACCTGTCCTCTGGACCCTATCCCTTCAAACCTCCTTCAGACTATCGCTCCTGATATTCTACCGTTTCTCACCCATTTCATCAACACTTCTCTAACTTCTGGTCACTTTCCAAACAGTCTCAAGGAGGCAAGAGTAACCCCTCTCCTCAAGAAACCCACTCTCAACCCGTCTGTTATAAATTACAGGCCTGTCTCTCTTCTCCCGTTCCTGTCTAAAACACTTGAACGCGCTGTCTTTAAACAACTCTCCTGTTATCTCCATCAGAACAACCTTCTGGATCTTCTGGCTCTGCACATTGTCGTCCCAGCACATTGTCGTCCCAGCTCTAGAATAGTATCCTCGTTCTGATCCTTCAGATCTGCAGGGCCTCTGTATTAAGAGACGAATAAGAGACACGAAAAACCTACGCTGTGTCTCTTTCTGGGTCGGCTAAAATGGGGATAAAGCAAACATTAAAATGAATGACAAAATGTTTTTGTAAATGTATACCGTGTTAAAAACTGGTTAAATCTGCAGCTGGATAAACATATACACATAATTGGCTTGTAGTGGTAGAAAAGTTCCTCTCCATTTGAAACACTGCCGAAATTCAGTGAATACATGTAGATTAGATACTAATAACACTGTCTGACTCATTCAGCTTTAATGGAAATGCACACAATATGTCGTTATGGCAACCGGTTGTATGCAATTTTCTGTAGGTTTACCAATGTTAAGTATTGCGACACGACGTCCATCAAACTCCAGTTGGGAAAGATTTCACTGATTGCTGAACTTGGAGCCAAGTTGACTATTCACTGAAGTTTCTCAAGTTAACTTCTGTGGTCAGGAGACTTGACATTTGTGAGCAGATTGATGGGACAGGCTTGGCTTCAGCTGGAGCTGTCTGGGCTATGTAGGGGGAGAAGTGGACAGAAGTCTAACAACATTGGCCCTTTTTGTAATGTATTATCTCTTCGATTTACACACGGCATCTATTGCACGTCTGTCCGTCCTGGGAGTGTTTCATTGTACGATGTGAGGGTCTAAGGACAGAGGGTGTCGTATTTTCATTCTGATATTCTGTACAAACTGTGAAGTCCACTGAGACAAGGAGGCAAGAGTAAACCCTCTCCTAAAGAAACCCACTCTCAACCCGTCTGATGCTATAAACTACAGGCCTGTCTCTCTCCTCCCGTTCCTGTCTAAAACACTTGAACGCGCTGTCTTTAAACAACTCTCCTGTTATCTCCATCAGAACAACCTTCTGGATCTGCACCAGTCAGGTTTCAAGGCAGGTCACTCCGAAGAAACGGCCCTCCTTGCTGTCACTGAGGAACTGCACACTGCCAAAGCAGCATCCCTCTCCTCTGTCATCATGTTGGACCTGTCAGCTGCATTCGACACGGTGAACCATCAGATCCTCCTTCGCACTCTCCAAGAACTTGGAGTTTCAGGCTCTGCACTTTCCCTCCTCACCTCATATCTCAAAGACCGTACCTACAGGGTAACTTGGAGAGGGTCCGAGTCCGACCCTTGTCAATTAACTACAGGGGTCCCTCAGGGCTCTGTTCTTGGTCCCCTCCTTTTCTCCCTGTACACAAACTCACTCGGATCGGTCATTAGCCCGCATGGTTTTTCATACCACTGCTATGCTGACGACACCCAATTAATTCTGTCCTTTCCCCGCTCAGAGACCCAGGTCGTCGCACGCATCTCTGCTTGTCTAGCTGACATCTCTCAGTGGATGTCTGCTCATCACCTCGAGCTCAACCTTGACAAGACTGAACTGCATTTCCTTCCGGGAAAAGATTGTCCCACTCTTGACCTGACAATCAACATCGGCACCTCTGTTGTTTCCCCGACTCAGACTGCAAGGAATCTGGGTGTGACCCTAGATAACAACCTGTCCTTCACTGCAAACATCGCTGCTACAACCCGTTGCTGCAGATATACGCTGTACAACATCAGGAAGATTCGTCCCCAGCTGACCCAGAAAGCCACCCAGGTTCTGGTCCAGGCTCTCGTCACCTCACGCCTAGACTATTGCAACTCCCTCCTGGCTGGTCTACCTGCATGTGCCATCCGACCTCTGCAGCTCATCCAGAATGCAGCGGCTCGTCTGGTCTTCAACCTTCCAAAATGTTCCCACACCACTCCGCTCCTCCACTCCCTCCACTGGCTCCCGGTAACTGCTAGAATCCACTTCAAGACACTGGTACTTGCGTACCATGCTGCGAATGGATCTGGCCCTTCCTACATCCAGGACATGGTTAAACCGTACACCCCAGCACGTGCACTCCGCTCTGCATCAGCCAAACGACTCGCTGCACCCTCGCTGCGAGGGGGACCCAAGTTCCCATCAGCAAAAACACGTGGGTTTGCTATCCTGACTCCAAGATGGTGGAATGAGCTCCCCATTGACATCAGGACAGCAGAAAGCTTACACACCTTCCAGACTGAAAACTCATCTCTTTCGACTCCACTTCGAGCGATAGAATTACTAACAAAGCACTTATATACTAATAAATGACTGGCTTATCTATAGCCAGCTTAGTAGCACTTGAAATGTTTGGCTCTATGAAACCTGATGTACTTTATGATTCTGTTTTCTTCAGGGTTGTGTCTTCCTGGTCGAATGCACTTATTGTAAGTCGCTTTGGATAAAAGCGTCAGCTAAATGTAATGTAATGTAAAATTTGTGATATTGGGCTATATAAATAAACATTGATTGATTGATTAACAAAATTGATCTGTAACCCCTTCATTTAAACACTTAGTCTGTCAACCCTGTGTGATTTTGATCTAATCCTCCCTTCACCAAAACACTTTAATGCTTTAATTTAAGTTGCCTATAACTTTCAAAATATGCATCTTATAATTAGATTAGATACTAGATTGATGAGACCTGGTAGATGCCATCTGATTGGTCTGGCCAGAGGAAACTGATTTATTGTCTGCATCAATACCCATTATTATTTCTTTCCTCCAGAATGGCATCCTGCACTACTGTGGCTTCCAGGTTCTGGCTCCTCAGATCTTCTGGGACCCGTCTCACGTTCCCTCTGAGGCACGCGGTACCATGCTGGAGAGCTGGCGCACGCGCATGCAAGGCCTCCTGGGAGAAAACCCACTTGCTTTCACTCCCTTGGACTGCTTTGATGGGGAGAAGGGTTACCAGCTGAAGCCTGAGGTCCATGAGAAACATGCCGCCAAGGAGTTTGGACTGACCGTGGGGACCCACCTGGGCAAGGCCCTGCCACCCAACAACCAGATGAAAGCTGGAGTCTGAAGAATGACTGTTGGTTTTTTATGATGATAAATAAAAGATGGTTAATATGTCCTGAATTTCTGTTGAATACTTGGAAACTGTATTGCCATTAAAATGGCTGGGGTTTGCATATACAATAATTAGAGCCAGTAAAGCACTACTTGTACTTCTCAGCATTTTACTTGAATTTATATAACACTGTTGTTTGACTCATTCAGCTTTAATGGCAATGCACACAATAGTCGTTATGGCAACCGGTTGTATACAATTTTCTTTAGGCTTACCAATGTTAAGTATTGCGACACGACGTCCATCAAACTCCAGTTGGGAAAGATTTCACTGATTGCTAAACTTGGAGCCAAGTTGACTATTCACTGAAGTTTCTCAAGTTAACTTCTGTGGTCAGGAGACTTGACAAAAATAATCTAACCTTTCATTTCAAACACTTAAATTGTCAACCCTGTCATTTTGATCCAATCCTCCCATCACCAAACTATTATGCTTTGATCTTAGGTGCTATAACTTTCAAAATATGCATTCTTGTAGCTCTGCACATTGTCGTCCCAGCTCTAGAATAGTATCCTCGTTCTGATCCTTCAGATCTGCAGAGCCTCTGTATTAAAAGACGCATAAGAGACACGAAAAACCTACGCTGCGTCTCTTTCTGGGTCGGGTAAAATAATAATAGCTTGGATTTATATAGCGCCTTTCAAGGGACCCAAGGTCGCTTTACAAGTAATAGGGCAAAAACAAACATAACAAAACAAAAGGCAGACAGACAAAACAACAGATCGATTTAGGGGCCGAACGCCTTGGCAAACAGATGGGACTTGAGGGCCCTTGTCAAGGCGTCGAGTGTGGGGATGTTGCGAATCTCCGCAGGGAGAGCGTTCCAGAGGGGGGGGGCTGCCACACTGAAGGGTCTGTCCCCGAAGGTTCGCAGTTTGGTGCGGGGGGTGGTAAGCAGGCCAGAGTCTGAGCACCGCAGGTTCCGGGGTGGGGCATGTGGGTGAAGGATGTCCGATAGGTACTGGGGGGCAAGGGCATGGAGGGACTTGTAGGTAAGGAGGAGGACTTTGTATGATATGCGGGACTTGACCGGCAACCAGTGTAGGTGGATGAGGGTGGGAGTGATGTGCTGCCATGGCTTTGTGTGCGTGAGTACCCTAGCAGCACAGTTTTGGACATACTGGAGCCTGTCCGGGGTTTTGGTGGGAACCCCGAACAGGACACCATTGCAGTAGTCCAAGCGGGTGGTGACAAACGCATGCACCAGGGTTTCGGCAATGGGCTCCGAGAGTGACGGTCGGAGTGTGGCAATGTTCCTCAGGTGGTAAAAGGCCGATTTGGTCACAGATTTGATTTGGGAATGGAAGGAAAGGGTGGAATCAAGGATGACACCCAGGTTGCGGGCTTCAGGAGATGGGGAGATGGAGCAGCCGTCGACCTCAAGGACGAAGTCACCAACCTTCTGGAGCAGGGCCTTGGGTGCCACAACCATGAGCTCTGTTTTATTGCTGTTCAGCTTAAGATAGTTGGAAGACATCCATGTTTTGATGTCATGCAGGCAGTTGATGAGAGACTGAGGGGGGAGCTGGGAGGATGGAGTGGTGCTGAGATACAATTGGGTATCATCAGCGTAGCAGTGGAAATTGAGTCCATGATGTCGGATGATCTGGCTGAGGGGGAGCATGTAAATGGTGAACAGGAGGGGGCCAAGCACAGAGCCCTGGGGTACACCGTGGTGGACTGGGGTGGACTGGGGCCGGGGGTGAGTTTGAGCCACTGATGGAGACAAACTGTTTCCTGTTGTGGAGGTAGGAAGTCAACCAGGACAGCGCTGTGCCAGTGACACCTAGGAGGTCTGAGAGGCGGGTGAGGAGGATGTTGTGAGAGATGGTGTCAAATGCTGCAGAGAGGTCCAGGAGGATGAGGATGCTGAGGCTGCCAGAGTCAGCAGCAATGAGGAGATCGTTGGTGATCTTGATGAGGGCGGTCTCAGTGCTGTGTTGCTGTCTGAAGCCGGATTGGAAGGGCTCATAGAGCTCATGGTTGGACATGTACAGATGGAGTTGGCCGGCGACCACTCTTTCCAAAGTTTTGCTGAGGAAGGGAAGGTTGGAGATCGGCCGGTGGTTCTGGAGGTCGTCGGGGTCCAGGCCAGGTTTTTTGAGTATGGGGGTGACTGAGGCCAGTTTGAAGCTGGTGGGGACTATACCAGGAGCCAGAGAAGCGTTGATGATGACCACCATGTAGGGACAGAGGGTGGGTAGGCAGTCCTTGACCAGGGCTGTGGGCATGGGGTCCAGGGAGCAGGTGGAGGTCTTGGCCGAGCTGACCAGTTTGGCCACTTTGAGAGCATCCACAGGGGAGAAGGAGGAGAGGTTGGAGTGGGAGAGGCACGACGCTTGGGGTGCGTTACCAGGTGGCTGAGGTGCAGGTAGGGGGGAAGGGCCAGTCACCAGGAGCTGCTGATGGATGGCCTCGACTTTTGCCTGGAAAAGTCGATAAAGCATAACATTAAAATGAATGACAAAATGTTTTTGCAACTGTTCTACTGTAAGTGTATACCGTGTGAAAAACAGGTTAAATCTGCAGCTGGATAAACATATACACATACTTGGCTTATAGTGGTAGAAAAGTTCCTCTCCATTTGAAATGCTGCAGAAATTCAGTGAATACATGTAGATTAGATACTAGATTGATGAGACCTGTTGCCATCTGATTGGTCAGTGACCTTGATTGCTGATTGACAGCACCTGTGAGAAATGAGCCAGAAGGCAGTATGTTGAGTGGTGTGGAGTATAAAAGCAGCTTCTTCAGTGTGCTTTAGCATGAGCCACTCTTTCCATCAACACACAGTCTATGTCAAATCCAGCATTTACAATTTCCTGCTTCAAAATGGGTATGTTTTTGACTTTGTGTTCTTGTATTTGCTGAGGCCTTGAGTGTATAGCTCATGTTCAGATTGAATCTAATACATGTGTTTCTGTTCTAATGTGTTCTCATTGGAATCATGTATTTCTTGTTTTAGTGTCAAAGAAAGTGTTGATTGTGTATGCACACCAGAGCTCTGGCTCGTTCAACTCTGCAGCCAAAGACGCTGCGGTGGAAGTTTTAACTGCTAAGGGCTGCACAGTAGAAGTATCTGACCTGTATGCCATGAAGTTTAAGGCCACTGCTACAGCTGAGGACATCACTGGTAAATACCTCACTGAAAATAAATAGCTTAGCTTTCAAATTGGTCTTCAGACTCGCAAACATTTATTTTCCCTGCAGGAAAAGTTAAGAATGCAGATCACTTCTGTTACGGAGAGGAGACCAAACTGGCATGGGAGGCGGGAAAGCTTACTGCTGATATCACTGAAGAACAACGCAAACTCACTGAGGCAGACCTCGTCATTTTTCAGGTAGAGCCAGAATGAAAATGTGTTATTCTTTTAAGCCGTGCCTCGGTTATGAACTAACCTTAAGCCCTACTTCTCAGTTCCCCATGTACTGGTTCACTGTTCCTGCCATCATGAAGGGCTGGATGGACCGGGTGCTCACACTGGGCTTTGCCTTCACCCCCGAGAAGCGCTACAGCCAGGGAATCTTCAAGGTAACAAATCAAGAGGTTTGCCTTATTGTGACTATCTCTCCCTACTTACAGTAGATCTTGTCTTTTTCCACAGGACAAGAAGGCCATGCTCTCCTTCACCACTGGGTCTCAGGAGTCCATGTTCAGTGCAAATGGCATTAATGGAGACATGAATGTCACTCTTTGGCCACTGCAGGTATTTTATTTTGATGAATAATTATCATAAAGCTGTTCCAGAGGAAACTGATTTATTGTCTGCATCAATACCCATTATTATTTCTTTCCTCCAGAATGGCATCCTGCACTACTGTGGCTTCCAGGTTCTGGCTCCTCAGATCTTCTGGGACCCGTCTCACGTTCCCTCTGAGGCACGCGGTACCATGCTGGAGAGCTGGCGCACGCGCATGCAAGGCCTCCTGGGAGAAAACCCACTTGCTTTCACTCCCTTGGACTGCTTTGATGGGGAGAAGGGTTACCAGCTGAAGCCTGAGGTCCATGAGAAACATGCCGCCAAGGAGTTTGGACTGACCGTGGGGACCCACCTGGGCAAGGCCCTGCCACCCAACAACCAGATGAAAGCTGGAGTCTGAAGAATGACTGTTGGTTTTTTATGATCATAAATAAAAAATTGTTGATATGTCCTGAATTTCTGTTGAATACTTGGAAACTGTATTGTAGTTCAAATGGCTGGGGTTTGCATATACAACTAGAGAATGCAATTCCTGAAGAAATTGCTAGTGGGAATGCTTTATGCTGAAAAGCTGACGCTAAACTGCTATGCTGAAATGTAATGTGTATGAGGAAAGTGAAAAATATAGATTGAAATGATACATGAACACTGGGGGATTGAATGTGTGATGAGAAAAGAAAGTGAAAAGCAGCAGAATATTTGAACTGACTTGATGGCGAATGATCTGTCGCCATGCCAAAGGCATTTTATGACATCCCATAATACGCTTAGATGTGTTGATGGCTGTATCGTTACCAAACCTGTGAAGTTCTCGGCCGTTTGGAGCATTTTCACTGAAGTTGAGAACCGTGTTTCATGGTGAGCATTGTATTGCCATGGCAACGGCATTTGAAGAAATCTCAAAACTGTCCCGTAGATGTCTTCACTTCTGGACAATTAGCACACGTGAAGTTTGATCACTTTTTGAAAATGTCATAGGAGTTATAGCGATAGTCTTTTATGGACAGTGATGCGTTTCCATGGAAACGGCATATGATGTGTCACATTTGACGTAGAGCTGTTGAGGCATGGAGAGGTGATGTACAGGTGAAGATTGTGGGACGACCGACCCGTATCCATTGGAGCTACAGCGACATTGTGTTTTATGGCGAGGGATGCGTTTCCATGGCAACAGCCTATGGTGAGATCTCACATTTGGCGTAAAGCTGTTGAGGCATGGACCGGTGATATACAAGCGACATTTTGGGGACGGCATGGAGAGGTGATATACAGGTGAAGATTGTGGGATGATCGGACCGTGTCCATTGGAGTTACAGCGACATCGTGTTTTATGGCGAGGGATACGTTTCCATGGAAACGGCATATGATGACACCCCATAATTGACGTAGAGCTGTTGAGGGCAGGACCATTAACCATTATCTGAAGTCTGCTGCTCTGAGCATGTCAGTTGGAGCGATGACAACATCGTGTTCCATGACACAGGTGTTTATATTTGAGCTAACGAGGTGTCCAGAGATCAAAGGTTTCCATGGTGAGACTTGTATTTACATAACATAGAGTCGGAAGCTTCCACATTATGTAGGAACAACACATTTTTAACAGGTTTGTTAATTGACCAACAAATATGAACAGTTGGAAGATTGAAAATGGGATTATTATTAGGTCATTGAAAAGTAGAATCATTTAGAAACATGTGAACATTGAAGTTTCTATTTTAGAAAAGCTGACACTGAAGTGCATCGCTGGTTTTAAAAATGATTTATAAGAGTCATGTTTAAAGATGTGCGATACTTAAAACGTTTATAAAGGTCCTCTGAGTGTGTGTCATTAGTTAGCTGATCAAATGTTAGGGATAAACACCTTGACATATTGACTACAAGAGCTTGAATCAAACAAGCAACCTTGTATTTGAAAGATTAACTCACATAGCAACAGTCGCACCAGGTATATAAGTGGTGTGGCTGAGTGCTTTATAGGGGTTATGAATAGAGGGGACTTGAATGTGAAATAAGAACAAGAAAATAAAAGTCTAAATGCATGAAAAAGCAGCAGAATATTTGAACTAAAAACTAAAATACGTCCCAATAATGTCTAAAATATGTGGAACATGTTGAAGTCAGTATGAAGTCTCCATCAGACGGGAAAGAATGGGCTGAGACAGTCTGTTAAACTCCTGTAACATGTGAACGTTTTGTGGAAGAACCGTAACAGATATCGGTGAAATTTCAAAGTGTGAAGCATCTGAAGGAAGTTGAGTATCTGAAGTGTGCTTTTTGTGTACTTTCGGGGTAATAACGTGGCTTTTTGGCAGTTCAACTAAAGGTGTGCGGCTGCTGCGGTGGGGAAAGGTGAGGCTGAACTTACAATGGGGTTTAATGGAGACATGTTGAAAGTTTTTGTCACTTCATGCCCTCAAGAGGCATTTTGTTTAATTATTTTGCTTAATTGTTTTTTATCTTTCAAGCTACGAGATGTTTATACGTTTCTCATGAAAAATGATGTCTCAGGAATGTAGGGTTTGGGAAAGTTATGGCAGGTTTAAAAGAAAATATGAAGGCAAAATGAAATCTGTCCTCCACTCTAGCTGTGACATCATGCACTCTAACATCTGAAGAAGGCCTCTGTACCAAGGTCTGAACAATGTTTAATATCTCTAAAAGTAAGAATCAGATTTAAAAGTTGTTTTACACGAATAATGTCAGAAAGATGTTTAACATTTTAAAGTTGGAGTGAGGTTTCTGAGTGAAAGTATGAATGAGCAGTTAGCAGTTGAAGTTGCATGAAGATTGTTGAAGTCTGAAGAGTTTCTCCATTGACTTCCATGTTAAAAATGTGATGCATTATGGGATGTATCTCTGGAATTATGAAAGTTATGAATGAGAAAAGTAATAGCCATTGATTCCCGAACCGAGCTGAACGGTTTGATGTTCGAACGGAGTTTCTGCGATGTTCAATGTGGGAGAATAAGAGGCGCAAAATAACCCGGCGGAATAATAAAGAATGTTGTGTGAAGCATATCAGATAGTGGGAATACTGTGTCAGCGTTCCCACTATCTGAAGACCACAGAAACATGAATAGAATAACGACATTTTAAGGTCAACATAAAAAGAAAAACACAGACCACGTTGAGAGTCCCGAAAGGAACAATCATAAGAAGAGAACACATCACACACATCTCAAGTTGTCGCCAATGAAGAATAAATAATACAAAAAAGAATTTAAAAAAGAGTGTGCAGCCAATTCTTCTGTGTGTTTGGCAACCGACTACAACAGTTCCAACAATGTGACCTGATATCACACATCTTCATACTCTCACCCTCTGCATCACAGTTAATATATGCATGTGCAATGTCTCCTGCACCCCACAATGAGCAGAGATGCATTAGTGGTCCATGCGCATTACACAGGATAATTGCTCTGCATATTTCCTCATGTGCCTCATGCACCCTGACTAGCAACGGATTGGATTGGAGCGCCAGTTGCAGAACCATTAATAGAAATGAAGTGCCAGTGGAGCTACTGGAGAGAGACCAGTGGAGCCGGAATGGAGTTTATGTGAAAGATAAATACATTTCTACAGAAGAGTGCCTCCGTTTATTGGTTGGGAAATGCACTGTGATATGATAGAGGGGCAACAAACGAGGAAGAAATGGGACGATATGGCTGAGAGGGAAGAGAAGGCGGTGGAATTAGAGACCTGACTTGAATGGGAAATGCGGAAAAAATGAAGTTAAGTTGCAGCTTGAGTTCTACATTTGTGGCGAGTTGAGAAACATCAAAGACTTAAAGTGGACCTATCATGCAAAATGCACTTTGATGTCTTCTCTACATCAATGTGTCCCCGGTGTGTCGGGGAACTCACGCAGCGTCAGAGAATAAAACCCTCTCTTTTCCTCCGTACCCAAATCTCTAAAAACGGGGAACAACGGAGCTGATCCAAATCTGCGTCCGATATGACGTAGTATCTGAAATGTGGACCCACGGCCCAATCAGAAACGTTGCTATCAGAAACAATGCCCGACTGTTTTGGACGTAATATGGTCGGTGTTTACATTAGCATCGCTAACACTCAGAGCTAACCTGTACTGGAGAGCATGTGTGTGAAGAAGCAGGAAGTAAAAAGGAACTCACCTTGTGGTATAACCGGCAAGAGAGAAAGCCTTTGAGCTCCAGACTGCTTCAGAGAGAATCCTTGATGTGGTTTGGAACATGATGGCGTTTAATCACGGTAGCATTTAGCTGTCTCGTAGAATTCTGAGCAGGCATTTGGTCC
>CADEHL010001424.1:85000-95000 GCA_902827135.1 Harpagifer antarcticus
TGGACTAAACGGCACATATGAGGAGATGAGGCCCCCCCTCATAACGGCATGAACCCGTATGGCACAATACAACTCAGACTGGCTTACCTGTCCGTCAATCAAGTGGCAAATGCCATGGTAAGGATGGATGCAGAGGTCGCGTTAACCGAATATTTTCCGTCTATGACGGCGCTAACAGTTCCCCGTTGACAGTTCACGAGCATGCTCTCCCACCCCCCCCCCCCGCCCCCCCCGACAGAGTTGTGTACAGGCTGACGGGTAATAATGGATTTTGACGGAAATGTTACGATCCTGCCCGTCGAAAAAGTCTAGCGCAACCTCTGGATGGATGATAGGCTGACTTTAAAAATGTCATGCGATCTACCCACACTACCTTTGCGATCGACGTATTGGGCACCCCTGCACTAGAGCCTATGTTGTTCTTGCTCGGAGCTAAACCTACAGAAACATACAATCTGGACCAGATGCACATATTACGGATACTACTATTAATTGCCAAGAAGACGATAACTGTGAACTGGAAAAACCTCAGAAAATGTTTGAGTGGAGGCACAGACTTAAACAGGTAGGAAAAGATGACGGCAAGTCTACAAATGAGAATGGAACGGTGTTAAAAGATACCTGGATGTCTAGCTAGTTGAAAAGGGTTGTTTTAACTTAATTGAGTTTCAAAAGAATATTATGGAAAATGTCCCCGTGTAACCGATCCTACTCTGCTAATGTTACGACTGAATAAACGGGTTTGAACTCAAATGCACGACTCACACAGGTTTCAACAAAAAAGGGTTTATTCAAACCAAAGCTCAACTGAAAGGGTACACACAAGTAAATCACTCTTAACGAGGAGAAACACTAAGAGAATGACTCGAAGCTCTGCTTGGGAGTATTCCTGGCAAGATAACGCTGGTTGTTCGTCACAAGGAACGAAACGAACTGGCAGGACAAAGGGAGACGAGGACGATAAATACACCAGGTAATGGGGCACAGGTGGAAACAATCAGGGGCGGGGTCGACAATCACAGGAGTGGGAGACACACAAGGAAGGGAGGTCAGAGGGTGTTTCTCAATGTCGAGGAAGGCTGCTCCAGAACCACCATTTCAAGGATGCTACGTCATCGAATCGCGCTGAAGGACTGTTCCAATGTCCAGCGTACTTGCAATTCTACCGAGGCCGGCGTACTTCGTTGTGGGAAATTTCGAGGCTGCACATGTGTATCCTCCGCGGTCTTAAAATCCCCACAATGCTTTGCGCACGGACCAATTTCCAAAATCTCTGGCGGAAATCGCGTTCCATTGAAGGCGGGGCCTCGCATATGACGCACACCTGTTCCACCATTGTTCGTTTTCCGAGGCTAGGAGGGATTCTTGCCTCGCTTCTGAAGGACCTGACTCGGAGGGACATGTCCTACCAAGGAAGCGTCCTCGACATTGAGAAACACCCAGAGTATCTGAAACGAGAGGGAAGGTTACTATTCAACATAAAGGGGAAAGTCACAAGACAAAAACACTTCACTACACTTAACACAATTTGCGAGAGATGACAGCTAAAGATATCACTCCTTGTGTAAAATGCTTTTATGTATTTGTCATTTGAATGGAAAAGTCCTATGACAATGTGTGACAATTAAAGAGGGTTTCATCCTCCAATTCTATCTATTAAAAGAAAACACACGTTACAGCGCAGTTTAAGATATAAATCCTTCAATTCTTGATTCAATTAAGTTCAAAGAAATACTTTATTGATCCCGAGTTGGGAAAAGTCAAGGTATTTTACAATAGAAATGAAAATAAACATTACATATAATAAACATCGCCATAGAAATGAAATAGCATTAATAAACAGTAGGCGATGTACCTGTGAAATTACACATTTACAGAGGAATGGAATATTAAATATTAAAGGTAAGAAAGTGATAAACTGTTCATGAAACTCTCCTCAGGCTTTTTTCTTTTTTGCTTGACCCTTATTAAATCCGAATGTTGCAACTCAACAAGTCTCTACATATGTTATTGATCAGAGTTATCAAACACATATGGATTTCTACTTGTGCTCGTGTGATTTCCCACTTGCATTATTATTATTGATATGAATTGATTGAATCCCACTCCATGTGATTAAATGATTTCACCTGTGACGCCTGAATCTGATCATGTTTTCAGAGGAATGTAGGGCAACACAGAAATGGACAAATTGTGAAGTTAGGAGGAAAACAGTTGTTGTTGGAAGTAAATAAGTAATAACACCAACTACTAAAACAATTATCAACATATGCTGTGAAGGCAGACTTTGAGAAATGCAGGTTAATTCGGCTAAGGTTAGTTTTTAGGGCATTATTAGTACATTCGGTCATCATTTCTATCCAGTTAAGCCCCCAATGTGTCGGTGTCACTTTGAAATGATTCCTGATAATCCATCTTCATATTTACTAGTTTGAGCCTAGGTTTCAGTTTTCAGAGCGTAACATAGCTTTCGACGGTGTGCGCGTCACACTCACTCCTCAATGGTAACGTGTGTGTGTATGTGGAACTTCCCCTTCGATTCTATTGGCTCTAACGGTTCAAAAGAGGTGTCAATCACCAAAATCGACCAATGGGTTCCAGAGAAACGGCAAATCCACCCAAATGACCCCAAAGGTGTTTTTATTTTTCTAAACCTCTCTAAAAAGGTCAAATGTCACTTATTTTGCATCAATCTTGACACAGGGTACTTATTATATGTTATAGTGTGGATTCCTAAAGCTTTTAGTCTACTATCCCATCATTCACTAGTAATGTTTTTTTTTGGACGGACACTAAATTTACATTTTTTGACTATGTTCAATCTGAATTTACTTTAAAATAAAAAAATGCTATATTGATTCTGACTTCTCTACATCCAACTCACAGGTTTATCATTGCTTTGACAAAAAAGATTATTAATTTTCCCCTTTTAGAATTGAAGATATAGTAATTTGTTCTGGGAATGTCATTTTCGAGCCTGAGGCCTGAAAAACAGGCTCCGGGCTAAACTATCCCCCAAAGTAATTGTTGGGAATTGTGTTAAACAATTCCTCATTGCAAGATTTATTGTCATACCAATGTCCGATGTCACTGCAGGAAGTAGCGTGTCCTTTAAGAGGCAAGATGGTAAGCGATGGTTGGGATGTTTTAGACCTGAGTGTAGGAGCCAAAATGTGTTTATCGTTATATTGTCCTCATTATTTGTTAACACCACACACACTTGTAATGGGTTGTTTCCCGTGATGTCACACGGTTATTGGTATTTAGGGCACCTGGTGTGTGTGGAGGTTTGGTAGCTTAGCTCTGATATGATTCTGTTTGTTTATTGTTTGAGTTACAATATTAAATATCCTTAAAACGTCGAGTTCAGTACAGACCTTATTATGTATACGCGTCACATCAATGAGCGAAGTTTAGCCTCAGGGCGGCCGTATTCAATGGGAATACAGTTTGTTACCATTATGGGGTGCCACTAACAATTTCCCCTTAATTTACACAACATAACAAAGAATGTTCCATTACTTTAACCAAGGTTTACGGATAGGAACATAACCCTAAACCCTAACCCTATTATGAATTTACCTCCATTTCTTAAAGTCTACCTTTACAGTATCTGTTGATCACTGTTTAAGAAGTTGTTGTAATTATTAATTTACTCTCAACAAAAACAACAACAACAGTTTTTCCTACTAATTTCACAATTTCCCCAACTCTCGTGTTGCTCTACAAAACGATAGTTAGGGGTCACAGATGAGATCATTCAATTGAGTTCAATTATTCATTGTCAGGGATCAACAATTACTTTGGGGGATCCATTCAAACCGATAGAAATTATGGCCGAATAATGTCCTAGAAACCTTAACCCTAAAACTAACCCTAACCCCAACCCTAACCTTAACCCTAACCCTAATCTTAACCCTAAGACTAACCCTAACCTTAACCCTAACCCTAACCCTAACCCTAACCTTAACCCTAACCCTAACCCTAACCCTAACCCTAAGACTAAGACTAAGAGGAATTTACCTACATTTCAGTCTACATTTACAGACTCTGTTGATAACTGTTAAGGAAGTTGTTGTAATTATTTATTCATTGCCAGGGATCAGTAATTACTTTGGGGGATCCAGAGCCGATAGAAATGATGGCCGAATAATTTAGTTTTTAGGAGAAAGGGTGGGATTCAAAAAGTGTAAACTTCTTCCCACCCCTTTTTCGATGATTTGTTCATATGTAATTTGTAAGTGTGATGCCCCTGTGGGTGCATCAGTAGAGAGGAGGTGGTGGTTGGTGATTGGTGATTGGTGATTGGTGATTGGTGATTGGTGATTGGTGATTGGTGATTGGTGTTTGCTGTGT
Source organism: Harpagifer antarcticus (assembly GCA_902827135.1). Lineage (NCBI taxonomy): Eukaryota > Metazoa > Chordata > Actinopteri > Perciformes > Harpagiferidae > Harpagifer > Harpagifer antarcticus. Next base: position 89,357 of record CADEHL010001424.1, read on the forward strand.
GCATTTGATTGCAGTGGCTCAGGGCACCTGGGTCTGGTGTCCTGCAGCTATTTAGAGCCTCTCTGCTCCTCTCTGTGCTCTCTCGCTGTTTTCTCCTGCAGGCACCCGGCTCTGATGAGTATGCCCCGTACTTTGATTTGAACTGTTTGTGCAAATGAACACCTTTTTCTACCCGTTGACATGGTGTGTCTCCTTTTTGTTGCGGCCTTTTGAGCCAGGTCGCAACAAATGGGGGCTCGTCCTACGGGTTATTTGGTTAAAAGTTTGTGTAGTGCTCAGAGCACATGGTGTCATTTGAGCAGCTAATTAGTTGATGTGGTCCAGCTGTGTGCTGGCTCTGTACTGCTATTTTGGGGACACATCATGTTTTTTGGGTTTGAGGAAGCTTTAGTGTCGTCAGGTTTTGTGTGCTAATCAGAAGGTAAGATGTTGCTGCTTGTTACGCTTTTGTAAAGAGTTTTCCCCGCTAGGCTTAAGTGGCGTTTCCCTTTGGGTTGCGTCTGTTTGTTTTTTTATAGTGTTGTGGCAACGTGGTTAGTGTCAGCTGTTTTCGGACAGCTGTCTCGGGGGCACATCCGCGTGATTTCTTGGTGTTACCTGCGTGCAGGTCGCTCCATAACTCCGCCGGGTTCCAGTGCGTAATTACCCACCGCAAGCCACATGAAGACTAGGTGAGATTAGGAAGATTTTGTTTAGGCAGTTAGGGGGAAATTCTCTGTTGGGTTAATCTTATGCCCATGCGTGTTGGCAGTTTGGTACTTTGCTTTCTGATTGGCTAGTATGACTTCTTTGTCAGCGTTTGTGGATGCGCCCTCAGTGTCGTTCTTAGATAATTGCCAGAAGGCGCAGTTAGTCGAAATAGCAGAGCACTATGACATTGCTGTTGTGGGGAGCAAGCGGAAACATGACATTAAAACTGTCATTGTGTCATCTTTGTTTGAGCAGGGGGTGTTGCAGAAGAGTGAGTCTGGTGCGGCAGGGTTCGTGCCGGTAGTGGTTCAGACAGCTGGTTTGACGTTCGAGCAGCAAAAGGAGCTTTTGGCCATGCAGTTTGAGCAGGAGAAGTTGCAGTTGGAGATGAGGGGTCGGCAGGAGAAGTTGGAGTTGGAGTTGAAGTTGGAGCAGGAGAAGTTGCAGTTGGAGATGAGGGGTCAGCAGCAGGAGGTAGAGAAGCGTTTAGAGGTGGAGAAGGTGCTGGAGGTGGAAAAGATGAAATGTGAGGTGGAACATGCTAGATTACGGCTGATGGGAGAGGGCAAGTTGTCTCCAAGGGAGGATGGTGGTGATAGGTCGGCATCAGGCAGTGGCGATATCATTTCTTACTTGCGATTAGTGCCAAAGTTCAATGAACGTGACCCGGACATTTTCTTCACTCTATTTGAACGCATAGCAGAGGCAAGAAACTGGTCAGATTCGGACAGAGTACTGTTACTTCAGTGTGTACTCACTGGGCGAGCACAGGAAGCCTATTCAGCGGTTTGTGGCGAAAATGCTTTGGACTATGATGGAGTAAAATCAGCGGTGTTGAAGTCTTACGAACTGGTTCCTGAAGCGTATCGTCAAAGGTTCAGAAGTTGGGTCAAGGGAGATAAGCAGACACATATGGAGTTTATCCGTGATTTAACTTCTCATTTTCAGCGGTGGTGCGCGGCAGCAAAGGTTGCAAGTTTTGACGGCCTTTGTGAGCTCATTGTCTTGGAACAATTTAAAAACAGTCTCCCTCAGCGTGTGGCCACTTATGTGAATGAACAGAAACCTTCCACCGCGTTTAGAGCTGCTGAATTAGCGGACGATTTTGTGTTGACACATAAGGGCAGTTTTACTGAGAAGTATTCTAGGGGTGATTGGAAACGGGGAGAAGACAATGGCTATGCCCGCGGTGGTGCAAAGTTTTCACCAGGCTCCTCCCGTAGACTTGTAGGTACAGGGCGACCCGAGGGGGCCAAAGTGGACCTATGTCATTATTGTCGAGAAGAGGGTCATTGGAAGGGGCAGTGTCCGTTGCTGGAACCTGAGGGGAGGCCTCGTTCTTCACCACATGCTCCAGCCATGTGTTGTTCTGCCGTTTTAGTTAAAAAGCCGCAGGGTGTAGGATCGGGCATGGTGCCTGATAAGAAGCTGGTTTGTGCCGACTTGGATGTGGGTTCTGTTTTTGAGCCGTTCATAACGGAAGCCGTTGTGTCAGTAGTTGGTAGTGACAAGTATGTTCCGATTAAGGTGTTGCGTGACACAGCAGCTAGATACTCATTTATTGCTGAGTCAGTATTGCCTTTTTCATCAGAGACAGAGACTGGGGATGTTGTGCTGATGAGGGGCATGGAGATGGGCTTGATCCCTGTGCCACGGCATACAATAGTGCTGGATTGCGAGCTGGTGCGGGGAGTTGTGTCTATTGGCGTGCGTCCCGCGTTGCCACTTGATGGGATACAGATGATTTTGGGCAACGATCTCGCTGGTAGTGCTGTGTGGGCTGGTGTGCCACCGCCTGTGGTGGTTTCCAGGCCGTTGGCATCTGTGGAGCCAGATGAGAGCGGTTTGCAAGTTCCAAGTGTGTCGCCAATTTATACTGTTACGCGTTTGCAGAGCCGTAGGATGTCTACTGACCTACCTGTTTCAGAGTCTGGAGAATGTGGTCCAGCACGGTACCTTGAGATCGGGACAAAGAAGAAGGAGAGGACAGTCAAAGAGGTGAAGAACAAGAGGAGGCCGAACAAGAGGAGGCGGAAGAAGAGGAGGCCGAAGGAGGTCGGCGCGCCCAAGAGACCGATGAGCGCCTACATGCTGTGGCTCAACGCCAGCCAACCCAAGGAGGAGTGGGACCTAAAGGCAGTGGAGGCGAGGAAGCGGTGCGGGGTCGCGGGGCAGGAGTTCGGAGACAGTGGAGGAGGAGCGTCCTCCAGTCCTAAGAAGGGAAATAAAAAAAAACTGGAGTTAAGAAGGAGGATATTGGGTTGTCGTGGATCCCTTTGGGGCCCCGTCTTAAGGGGGGGGCTGTGATGCCCCTGTGGGTGCATCAGTAGAGAGGAGGTGGTGATTGGTGATTGGTGATTGGTGATTGGTGATTGGTGATTGGTGTTTGCTGTGTGCATTTGATTGCAGTGGCTCAGGGCACCTGGGTCTGGTGTCCTGCAGCTATTTAGAGCCTCTCTGCTCCTCTCTGTGCTCTCTCGCTGTTTTCTCCTGCAGGCACCCGGCTCTGATGAGTATGCCCCGTACTTTGATTTGAACTGTTTGTGCAAATAAACACCTTTTTCTACCCGTTGACATGTTGTGTCTCCTTTTTGTTGCGGCCTTTTGAGCCAGGTCGCAACAGTAAGTCATTAATATTTTTGTTTATCAATTTGACACTGCTTAAGTTTTTACAGTATCATAATTTTCTTGTTTCATTTCATTATTATTATTAAAAAAAAATGGTATTATTGTTAAATACGTTCAAAATAAATCAAATAAAAGATAAAAATCCAACAACGCCCGAAAAACTGCAGCCCGTTTGCTCTGACACCTAAAATGTAAATGTACGTATGTGTAAATGCATGTATTCAGACATAATGTGACCTAATGTTAACGTTGCTCCTATGCATGTGTGTGTGTTGAACTGTGTAATAACAGAGTGGGGATAGATACAGATAGATAGATGGATAGATAGATGGGTAGATAGGCAGGGGCGGACTGGGGGGAAAAAGTGGCCCGGGGATTAATTGACAGACAGGCCCACTTAATGTGCGGCATGTATCGGCCGGCCGGCGACGAAAGTATGTTACTTAACAAAAAACCCTATGCATTTTAAGAATAAAACATGGGCGTAGGAAGCATCCTCAATGTGGGTGAGACAATTTAACAGGGGGTGTGGGCAGGTGGTGGACCTAACCTCCTCTAGGGGGGTCCGGGGGCAAGCTCCCCCGGGAAGTGTTGAAGTTAAATGCATCAATCTGGTGCACTTTGAGAGCAAAATTAGGGACTAAATCTTTGGCAGTCAGTAGGGGCTTGGACTGTGAGCCGTAGGGTCGCCGGTTCAAGTGCCCGACCAGACCTACATTTGGAGCGTGGACTTCTACTTGGAGAGGTCCCAGTTCACCTCCTGCCCTGCCGTGGTGCCCTTGAGCAAGGCACCGGACAACCCCCTTCCCCCCTACTCCCATTGCTCCCCGGGCGCTGTACAATAGCTGCCCACTGCTCCTAGTGCTAGACTCCCGGTATACCCAATGGCCAGTCGGCCCCTTTAGATAGGTAGATAGATGGATAGATGGATGGATGGATGAATAGATAGATAGATGGATAGATAGATGGATAGATAGATAGATTAATAGATTGATGAATAGATAGATGGATGAATAGATAGATGGATGGATAGATGGATAGATGGATAGATAGATGGATGGATAGATAGATGGATGAATAGATAGATGGATAGATGGATAGATAGATAGATGGATGGATAGATAGATGGATAGATAGATGGATGGATAGATGGATGGATAGATGGATAGATAGATAGATGGATTGATAGATGGATAGATGGATAGATGGATAGATGGATGGATAGATGGATAGATAGATAGATGAATAGATAGATGGATGAATAGATAGATAGATGGATAGATGGATAGATGGATAGATAGATAGATGGATGGATAGATGGATAGATTGGATAGATGGATGGATAGATGGATGGATGGATAGATGGAGGATAGATGGATAGATAGATAGATGGATTGATAGATGGATAGATGGATGGATGGATAGATGGATGGATAGATGGATAGATGGATGGATAGATAGATGGATAAATAGATAGATAGATGGATAGATAGATAGATAGATGGATAGATGGATGGATAGATGGATGGATAGATGGATGGATGGATAGATGGATGGATGTATTAGTACTTTATTGATCCCAATTTGGGAAATGTTTGCGTTGCAGCAGCATAAAAAACAAGGCAATGTACATAAGAGAAACTCAGACATAGAAATAAACAGTCCAAGAAAGAGACATAGAGCGTCTTCTTCTAACCACGAGAAACACAATCCTTCCCTTATCTAACAATGTAATCGTTGTCATGATATGTTGCAGGGTTTGAGGGACTGCGCCCTGAAAATAGGTTTGTTTTTCTCTTAGCAAAGCGTCAGATTGTAGAGTTTTCTTCTGACTGCTTTCGTTCCAAGACCCATTGACTGCTTTTTTCTGAGATGTTGGCACGTTTCCAGAAATTGACTTCACGATGGAATGCAAAAAAAGACCAAAGAACAGTAATATTATTTTTCGGTCCTCTTCAGAAACATTTGACCTATAAAAAATACTGTGCTTTGAATAATGATGTGTGTCTGATTCCACAATAATAGTATTCCTAAAAGCACATTTTCTCTTTTGGACTATGCATCTATGAATCTATGAATACACAAAAGTTTAACGCCCCATGTCTCATATTTAACTAAAATTATGATTATCATCTAATGCTGGGATCTTGAAGTTTCTACATTGTGTGTGAGAGTTGCATATTAGACGACAATTTGGCTTTCAATCTATGTGTTGAACTGAGATTTAAAGTGAGATCAAAGAAACGTTTCTCCTTCACAAAATGAGTAAAACCTGTAAACTGCAGATATATCATTCTTCACGGTAAAGGTCAGGCATCCAGGGGAC
>CADEHL010001424.1:100000-125191 GCA_902827135.1 Harpagifer antarcticus
AATATACTAAATCAACACCATGCTGTACTGAAGAAGAATAGAAAACTGAAATTGAGTATGTTAAATGTTTACTAAAGCAATCATTTTCTCATAGACTTCTATAGAATCTGATGTATTTTTTCAACCACTATAGTTGACCCGTTGCCTCCAGTTTTCAGACCCAGAGGTTTCTGCTTGTTTAAAAGCTTGCGCCAATCGCTAAATGCAGGTTTAAGATCACTAAACTTACATTTGAATAGATCCACTGAATACTTACCATGCATTGTGGGTCCTCTACAGGTGTTGTGGTGAGTTTATGTTCTCTCTGTTCTCCCTGCTGCCCTCCGGTAAGAGGTTCACAGTCAGATTCTGCAATAGCTTTTCCCCCAAGCCATCAGACTGCTGAACAGCAAGTAGACCAGTAACACAGAGATTACATTACGCTGTGTAAAGCGCACATATTTTTGATATAGTATGTCTATTTTATTTATATGTATAGTAAGTCTTTATATTTTAAACGCACACTTTATCTTTAATTTTATCAGCACCATGTCACTATTTTATTTATATGTACAATTTAAGTTGTTCCTGTAAGCCAGTACCACGACATGTCGTTTTAATAGTACACTGTGTCTTGTTGAAATGACAATACAGTATGTCTATGTCTATGAACTCCTACTTCCATCACACCGTAAGAAGACACACTGAAAAACTGAAACGTCGACTTTAATGTCATGTAATGTAATTGAAGATAGCTGTATTAGGTTAATTAAAAGCAATAGTATTACGTTTAAATACAAAATAGAAGGTTCAACTTAATATTATTACTAATACAGTTATGTGCAATCTGTTACAGACATTTAATAAAAGTCAACGTTTCAGTTTTTTCAGTGCATACGGTTATAAGAAGATGTGAGGCTTTACTATTGAAATGATAATAAGGCGATTGCAGGAAATACAGTTTTCTTGCATGAAAGTAAAATGTGTTGGAGAGTGTGTTCATGTTCCTGTTGTCAGACTTGTTTGTTTTCTTCTGTGAACGCATGCTTTGCTCAGACTGTTCATGACATTTACGCTGAACGGCCTTTATCTCTCTGTCTGTATAGCTCAAACTGCTTTTATGTCTCCGGTTTCATCGTGGTAACGAGAGAGATAAAGGAAGCACAGTGAGAGAAAGAGAAAGAGAGCATCCTGTGAATGAGAGTTTAACAAAGAAGAACGATGCTGTCGGCAGGAGACATTATGTCACGCTGAGAATCTGTTGGAGTCAATATCTCTCCCTTTTTCTGCCTCATTGTCAGCGATAAACCGGAGGACTTAAGAGATGGCAAAAGTACACACATCCTTTACTCAAGTAGAAGTACAGACATGTTTAAAAATACTTGTGGCTTTGAAATGTACTTCAGTAAAAAGTACCCATAGCTAGCAGCTGTTTTAAAGAGTACCCGACCTCCCTTTATATTAATAGAACAATAATGTCATTGTTAGCTAATGAATGTTTCCATGCTGAACAACGGCAACATGACAACGTTTCCATTGGTCCCTCTTCTTTAGAGAAGACCAGGAAGTGGTGGATACATGGATCGTGTTCAAATCAATAGGCACGCAATGACTCTAAAGAATAATGATCACGCATCAAACACACATTCAGACTAAAGGAACCAGCTGTTTGGGAAATGAGAGAAGTAGAAAGTACAGGTATTTGAGTTCAACATGTAAGAAATAGAAAGTACAGGTATTTGTGTTCAACATGTAAGAAGTAGAAAGTACAGGTATTTGAGTTCAACATGTAAGAAATAGAAAGTACAGGTATTTGGGTTCAACATGTAAGAAATAGAAAGTACAGGTATTTGGGTTCAACATGTAAGAAGTAGAAAGTACAGATATTTGTGTTCAACATGTAAGAAGTAGAAAGTACAGGTATTTGTGTTCAACATGTGAGAAGTAGAAAGTACAGGTATTTGGGTTCAACATGTAAGAAGTAGAAAGTACAGGTATTTGAGTTCAACATGTAGAAAGTACAGGTATTTGAGTTCAACATGTAAGAAGTAGAAAGTACAGGTATTTGTGTTCAACATGTAAGAAGTAGAAAGTACAGATATTTGTGTTCAACATGTAAGAAGTAGAAAGTACAGATATTTGTGTTCAACATGTGAAGTAGAAGTAGAAAGTACAGGTATTTGGTTCAACATGTAAGAAGTAGAAAGTACAGGTATTTGAGTTCAACATGTAGAAAGTACAGGTATTTGAGTTCAACATGTAAGAAGTAGAAAGTACAGGTATTTGTGTTCAACATGTAAGAAGTAGAAAGTACAGGTATTTGTGTTCAACATGTAAGAAGTAGAAAGTACAGGTATTTGAGTTCAACATGTAAGAAGTAGAAAGTACAGGTATTTGGGTTCAACATGTAAGAAGTAGAAAGTACAGGTATTTGGTTCAACATGTAAGAAGTAGAAAGTACAGGTTTGTTCAACATGTAAGAAGTAGAAAGTACAGGTATTTGAGTTCAACATGTAAGAAGTAGAAAGTACAGGTATTTGGTTCAACATGTAAAAGTAGAAAGTACAGGTATTTGGTTCAACATGTAAGAAGTAGAAAGTACAGGTATTTGGGTTCAACATGTAAGAAGTAGAAAGTACAGGTATTTGAGTTCAACATGTAAGAAGTAGAAAGTACAGGTATTTGGGTTCAACATGTAAGAAATAGAAAGTACAGGTATTTGTGTTCAACATGTAAGAAGTAGAAAGTACAGGTATTTGGGTTCAACATGTAAGAAGTAGAAAGTACAGGTATTTGGGTTCAACATGTAAGAACCTTACCGTGGTAGAGAGGTTTGTGTGCCCTGATGAACCTGGGGGCTGTGTTGTCTGGAACCTTGTGTTCCTGGTAGGGTCTCCCATGGCAAATTGGTCTCAGGCAAGGGGCCAGACTAAGATTGGTTCAAAAGACCTCATGAAAGACGACACAAGGAGTGAGGATACCCGGCCCGGAGGAGGAAGCCCGGGGTCCCTTTCTGGAGCCAGGCCCAGAAGGAGGACTCGTCGGCGAGCGTCTGGTGGCCGGGCTTGCCACGGAGCCCGGCCGGGCCCAGCCCGAAAAGGCAACGTGGGCAACACCTCCGCTTCTCCATCCCGCGGGCCCATCACCTACGGGAAACAACGATGGGGTCGGGTGCGCTGCCAGAAGGGTGGCAGTGAAAGCGGAGGGTCTCGACGGACCAGACCCGGGCGACAGAAGCTGGCTTTGGGGACGTGGAACGTCACCTCTCTGGGGGGGAAGGAGTCGGAGCTTGTGCGGGAGGTGGAGCGGTACCAGTTGGATCTGGTTGGGCTCACCTCTACGCACAGCGTCGGCTCTGGAACCTTACTTCTGGATAGGGGTTGGACTCTATTCTTCTCCGGAGTTGCTCAAGGTGTGAGGCGCCGGGCGGGTGTGGGGATACTCACAAGTCCCCGGTTGGGTGCTTCGTTGTTGGAGTCTACCCCAGTGGACGAGAGGGTTGCCTCCCTACGCCTGCGGGTTATGGGGGGGAAAACTCTGACTGTTGTGTGTGCTTATGCACCCAACAGCAGTTCAGAGTATACGGCCTTCTTGGAGACCCTGGAAAGAGTCCTGTATGGGGCTCCTGAAGGGGACTCTTTAATCTTGCTGGGAGACTTCAACGCACATGTGGGCAATGATGGAGACACTTGGAGGGGCGTGATTGGGAGGAACGGCCCCCCTGATCTGAACCGGAGTGGTGGTTTGTTACTGGACTTCTGTGCTAGTCATGGATTGGCCATAACAAACACCATGTTCGAACATAGGGATGCTCATAAGTGTACGTGGTACCAGAGCACCCTAGGCAGAAGGTCCATGATCGATTTCGTTATCGTATCATCGGACCTGCGGCCGTATGTTTTGGACACTCGGGTAAAGAGAGGGGCGGAGTTGTCAACTGATCACCATCTGGTGGTGAGTTGGGTCGAGTGGCAGGGGAAGCCTCTGGATAGACCTGGTAAGCCCAAACGTGTAGTTCGGGTGAACTGGGAACGTCTGGAGGTTCAGGTTCAGGAGGCCTTCAACTCACACCTCCGGCGGAGCTTTTCGGGCATTCCTGTGGAGGTTGGGGACATTGAACCAGAGTGGTCGGTGTTCAAAGCCTCTATTGCCGAAGCCGCGGCGGGGAGCTGTGGTCTCAAGGTCCTAGGTGCCTCAAGGGGCGGTAACCCTCGAACCTCCTGGTGGACACCGGTGGTCAGGGAAGCCGTCCGACTGAAGAAGGAGGCCTTCAGGGATTTGTTATCCCGGGGGACTCCCGAGGCAGTTGCAAGGTACCGACAGGCCCGAAGGGCAGCAGCCTCAGCCGTGGCCGAGGCAAAGCAGCGGGTGTGGGAGAAGTTCGGAGAGGACATGGAAAACGACTTTCGGGCGGCACCAAAGTTGTTCTGGAAAACTGTCCGACACCTCAGGAGGGGGAAGCAGGGAACCATCCAAGCTGTGTACAGTAAGGATGGGACGTTGTTGACCTCAACTGATGGAGTGTTAGGGCGTTGGAAGGAGCACTTTGAGGAACTCCTGAACCCGACAACTCCGTCCTCTATGTTAGAGGCAGAGCTGGAGTATGACGGGGGATCAACACCAATCTCCCGGGGGGAGGTCACTGAGGTTGTTAAACAACTCCACAGTGGCAAAGCCCCGGGGGTGGATGAGATCCGCCCAGAAATGCTGAAGGCTCTGGGTGTTGAGGGACTGTCTTGGTTGACACGTCTCATCAACATTGCGTGGAAGTCGGAAACGGTACCGAAGGAGTGGCAGACCGGGGTGTTGGTTCCCCTTTTTAAAAAGGGGGACCAGAGGGTGTGTGCCAATTACAGAGGCATCACACTACTCAGCCTCCCCGGGAAAGTTTACTCTAAGGTACTCGAAAGGAGGGTCAGGCCGATTGTCGAACCTCAGATTGAGGAGGAACAATGCGGATTCCGTCCTGGTCGTGGAACGACGGATCAGCTTTTTACTCTCGCAAGGATCCTGGAGGGGGCTTGGGAGTACGCTTATCCGGTCTACATGTGTTTTGTGGACTTGGAGAAGGCGTATGACCGGGTTCCCAGGGAGTTACTGTGGGAGGTGCTGCAGGAGTATGGGGTGAGGGGGTCTCTACTCAGGGCCATCCAATCTCTGTACTCCCAAAGCGAGAGCTGTGTCCGGCTCCTCGGCAGTAAGTCGGACCCATTTCCGGTGAGGGTTGGCCTCCGCCAGGGCTGCGCTTTGTCACCAATCCTGTTTGTAATATACATGGATCGGATTTCGAGGCGTAGTCATGGGGGGGGGGGTCTGCAGTTCGGTGGGCTAAGGATTGCACCACTGCTTTTTTGCAGATGATGTGGTTCTGATGGCTTCATCGGTCTGCGACCTTCAGCACTCACTGGATCGGTTCGCAACCGAGTGTGAAGCGGCTGGGATGAGGATCAGCACCTCCAAATCTGAGGCCATGGTTCTCAGCAGGAAACCGATGGACTGTCCACTCCAAGTAGGGAATGAGTCCTTACCCCAAGTGAAGGAGTTCAAGTATCTCGGGGTTTTGTTCTCGAGTGAGGGAACAATGGAGCGTGAGATGGGCCGGAGAATCGGAGCAGCGGGAGCGGTACTGCAGTCGCTTTACCGCACCGTTGTGACGAAAAGGGAGCTGAGCCAGAAGGCAAAGCTCTCTGTCTACCGGGCCATTTTCGTTCCTACCCTCACCTCTGGTCATGAAGGATGGGTCATGACCGAAAGAACGAGATCGCGGATACAAGCGGCCGAGATGGGTTTTCTCCGCAGGGTGGCTGGTGTCTCCCTTAGGGATAAGGTGACAAGTTCGGTCATCCGGGAGGGACTCGGAGTTGAACCGCTCCTCCTTCGCGTCGAAAGGAGCCAGTTGAGGTGGTTCGGGCACCTAGTTAGGATGCCACCTGGGCGCCTCCCTAGGGAGGTGTTCCAGGCACGTCCAGCTGGGAAGAGACCAAGGGGTAGACCTAGGACCAGGTGGAGGGATTATATCTCTTCGCTGGCCTGGGAGCGCCTTGGGACCCCCCAGTCAGAGCTGGTTGATGTCGCCAGGGAAAAGGAAGTTTGGGGCTCTCTGCTGGAACTGCTACCCCCGCGACCCGACCACGGATAAGCGGAAGAAGATGGATGGATGGATGGATGTAAGAAGTAGAAAGTACAGGTATTTGAGTTCAACATGTAAGAAGTAGAAAGTACAGGTATTTGAGTTCAACATGTAAGAAGTAGAAAGTACAGGTATTTGAGTTCAACATGTAAGAAGTAGAAAGTACAGGTATTTGAGTTCAACATGTGAGAAGTACAAAGTACAGGTATTAGTGTTCAACATGTAAGAAGTAGAAAGTACAGGTATTTGTGTTCAACATGTGAGAAGTAGAAAGTACAGGTACTTGAGTTCAACATGTAAGAAGTAGAAAGTTCAGGTATTTGGGTTCAACATGTAAGAAGTAGAAAGTACAGGTATTTGGGTTCAACATGTAAGAAGTAGAAAGTACAGGTATTTGTGTTCAACATGTGAGAAGTAGAAAGTACAGGTATTTGAGTTCAACATGTAAGAAATAGAAAGTACAGGTATTTGAGTTCAACATGTAAGAAGTAGAAAGTACAGGTATTTGGGTTCAACATGTAAGAAGTAGAAAGTACAGGTATTTGGGTTCAACATGTAAGAAGTAGAAAGTACAGGTATTTGGGTTCAACATGTAAGATGTAGAAAGTACAGGTATTTGGGTTCAACATGTAAGAAGTAGAAAGTACAGGTATTTGAGTTCAACATGTGAGAAGTACAAAGTACAGGTATTAGTGTTCAACATGTAAGAAGTAGAAAGTACAGGTATTTGTGTTCAACATGTGAGAAGTAGAAAGTACAGGTATTTGAGTTCAACATGTAAGAAGTAGAAAGTTCAGGTATTTGGGTTCAACATGTAAGAAGTAGAAAGTACAGGTATTTGGGTTCAACATGTAAGAAGTAGAAAGTACAGGTATTTGTGTTCAACATGTGAGAAGTAGAAAGTACAGGTATTTGAGTTCAACATGTAAGAAGTAGAAAGTACAGGTATTTGGGTTCAACATGTAAGAAGTAGAAAGTACTGGTATTTGGGTTCAACATGTAAGAAGTAGAAAGTACAGGTATTTGTGTTCAACATGTGAGAAGTAGAAAGTACAGGTATTTGGGTTCAACATGTAAGAAGTAGAAAGTACAGGTATTTGTGTTCAAAGTGTAAGAAGTCGTGGAGTAAAGTACTGATATCAGCAAGATGTACTTAAGTACAGTAACGAAGTATTTGTACTCCACTACTTCTTCTCTGACACATATTCTCGTGGACCTCCTTCTGGCAAGGTTAACTCTGTTTATGAAACCATCAATTACACATATTTAATTTAGTAAGAGAAGAAACTGCGCCACGCTGACTGAATCCAGACCGAGTGTCCCCCTGAGCGCCGGGAGAAATAGAGCGAGGGAGGAGGAGGAGGAGCAGGAGAGAGAGAGGAAGAGTGAGAGATATATATACAGAGAGACATACTTCATTAATTCTGTCGTCCATCTAATTGGAGTCCTGTCGGAGCCTACAGCGAAAATGAAGTCCGAAACGAGTTCTAATGAGAAAAAGAAGTTGGCGCTGCTCCCCTTATCGAGAGAACAACCTTGGGAAAAATCAAGAGTTGATGTAGAATACAGACCCTTGGGATGAACTCAACTCCCCTCGGTTGGACGCTGATTAAAATTGGGCGGTTTTCATTCTCAATAATGAGACCAGAGGACTACCTGGACTTTCTAATCTGACAAACTGATGTTACGAAGCAGAGAGAAATTCATCAGGCTGGGAATTTGCATTTACGATTTGACAAGCAGAAAAATGGAAAGCGTAAACCTCCGCCAAGACGCTCCGTTTACAGGATATGCATATTTTAATATATATTTCTATTTTTGTATTCGGGATTGTGGGAAACGGCATTTTGATCTCTCTGTCTGTACACACAAACACTCATTAGCTAACAATGACATTATTGTTCTATTAATATAAAGGGAGATCAGGTACTCTTTAAAATAGATGCTAGTTATGGGTACTTTTTACTGAACCAGTTAAGCCCCGAAAGTAAATTCAGATTGAACACAGTAAAAACATGTAAAGTCTTTACACTGGCTCCTGTTCTGAAGTCTTTACACTGGCTCCTGTTCTGAAGTCTTTACACTGGCTCCTGTTCTGAAGTCTTTACACTGGCTCCTGTTCTGAAATCTTTACACTGGCTCCTGTTCTGAAGTCTTTACACTGGCTCCTGTTCTGAAGTCTTTACACTGGCTCCTGTTCTGAAGTCTTTACACTGGCTCCTGTTCTGAAGTCTTTACACTGGCTCCTGTTCTGAAGTCTTTACACTGGCTCCTGTTCTGAAGTCTTTACACTGGCTCCTGTTCTGAAGTCTTTACACTGGCTTCCTGTGTGCCAAATAATAGATTTCAAAAATACTGCTGCTGGTTTATAAAGCTTTGAATGGTTTAGGCCCAAAATACATTTGTGACCTCCTGCTAAATGATGAACCATCCAGATCTCTCAGGTCTTCAGGGACTGGTCAGCTTTCTGTCCCCAGAGTCAGAACTAAACATGGAGAAGCAGCGTTCAGTTATTCTGCTCCATCTGGAACCAACTCCCAGAAACCTGCAGGTCCGCTGCAACTCTGACTACTTTCAAATCCAGCAAGAAGACTTTTCTTTTTGACGCTGTTTTGAATTTGAATTGAAACTGAGCCGTTGTGTTCGTCAGTAAAGTGGAACTTCTGTGTGAACTATTCATATCTTAATGCACTGTAACTTTTTATTCATGTATTTTTTACTTTTTTTAAATGCCTTTGTCTGAATGTGTTTCATTTGTGTAAAGCACCTTGAATTGCCTTGTGTTGAAAGGTGCTATATAAATAAACTTGCCTTGCCTAAATGATTGTGTCAGTCCAAAAAAACCATGACTTATAGTGAAACCAGCCTTGATGGGATGGGAGACTAAAAGCTTTAGGAATCCACACTACAACATGTTTTAAGTACCCTGCATACTCTAGTGGCTACCATTAGCAGCTAATTTTTACTCTCCGATTTTTACATAAAAATGGAATTATGGATTATCAATAATGTTTGCAAAGTGACGGACACATTGGATCAACCTATGGATTAACCCTCAGCAGCGTTTTTTATCGTTTTGCCGTTGAGCACGACTTTTGATCAGATTGACAGCTACGGTGAGACGACCTCCCGTGTTTGCTCCGTAATGCTACGTGCTGTGATGTCTGTGTTTGCTTCCCCTGTCGCGAGTTCTGATCGCTCAGTGATTACATTACATTACATTACATTGCATTTAGCTGACGCTTTTGTCCAAAGCGACTTACAATAAGTACATACGACCAGGTAGACACAGCCCAGAAGAAAACAGAATCATAAAGTACATCAGGTTTCATAGAGCCAAACATTTCAAGTGCTACTCAACTGGCTTTAGATAAGCCAGTCCTTTATTAGTATATAAGTGCTTTGTTAGTAATTCTATCGCTCGAAGTGGAGTCGAAAGAGATGAGTTTTCAGTCTGGAAGGTGTGTAAGCTTTCTGCTGTCCTGATGTCAATGGGGAGCTCATTCCACCATCTTGGAGCCAGGATAGCAAACCCACGTGTTTCTGCTGATGGGAACTTGGGTCCCCCTCGCAGCGAGGGTGCAGCGAGTCGTTTGGCTGATGCAGAGCGGAGTGCACGTGCTGGGGTGTACAGTTTATGTGATGATACTAATACCTATATAATCTGTGGAATCTCAGTTTTAATCGGATATCTTGTATGTGCAGCTACGATAAGTAATAAGGGTACTTTTATCTTGAGTTCTGTGCCAATGTCCGTTAGCATTTTTTCGCTCAGGGGTCATTGAGACTTGTGTTTTGTTTTGGTAAAAATGGTTCATATCGTCAGTTAGCTGAGATTATTCCCGTTAATCTGGTATGACACATTAATAGGTTTTTAAATATTAAGAAGCCCTGAGACCTTGGGCGTAGGAAGCATCCTGAATGTGGAGGGGACATTTTTAACGGGGGGTTTGGGGATCCCCCACCATGAAAAAAAAAATAGATGTCCTGTATTCTGGTGCATTTTAACAGGTGGCTATACTAGCATGAGGAAAATGATGGGTACATTTTGTAATTTCATCCAGTAGCAAAGAAAGGAAACTTTAATTATTAATACAGAGCCGTCTTTGAATTAATAAAAAGCAGTTTAAATATACAAGAATAAATATTTGTGAGTGCATTGAGAGATATTGTTGCGGAGAGTCATTTATATATACATCGCAAAATACATTTGTGATTCCTTCTGTGAGCATTTATTAATATTGAGACTGATCTGACTCCATACAGATGTTAAGTTCACCTAGGAATGGTATCACTGACTTAAATGTTGCTCTTCTGTCTATATTGGTCACAGGATGCCCCTTGACTGAAATGCTTCCTGTTCAATCTACCCACTGATGTCCTTAACACTCTGGGATCACAATTGACTCTAAACTGTCATTTCCCTTTCATCACTCACCTCAGCAACGGACCTCTCTCCACTGTCCCTGTGTTCTGCCTCTGACTCACTCTCAAGCGCCTAGATGTCAAGAGAGGAGGTGAAGTGATCACTATGTATTGAGCAGTAAACTCTTTCACATTGAATCATAACAAGTCATACTGAATGAAATACAACTGACTCTAAAGTAAGTCCCAGTCTGTGACATTGGACACATTGAAGACTCAAAGTCCCAAGCAGTCGGTAGAATATTAGCTGTCTATGTAATGTGCACAGAAAATATAGTTAACTGAATACTGGGATGGAAATGGCCTATAAGCACTCAGTAAAACATAAACACACACAAAGCTTCTGAATGATAAGAAGTATAATTAAAACATAATGCACATTACCATTTTGAGAGAGAGTACCGAAGTTAAAGAACTCAGAAAATAATCTCTCGTCGAACTGAGGCTCCAGTACTGACTGCGTCTCTACATGGACATCATGGTGTTCACATGAGCACAGAGTGATGGGGTTATTCATGTTCCCTGTTTACATGATAAATACTAACCTGGCATTTCGATGCCCTCATCTAAACTATTCAGTATTTGTATCTCTATCATGACATAAAGATGAAACTCCTCTCCAGAAGTGAGACGCTTTTGCCGCCGCCATCACTGCTAACTGATTAACTGCTACCAGCTGATGACTTACTTTCCTCTTCTTTGAAAACAATGTTCTTATGTCCATGTTGTCTGGGGGAGAAAACATATCAAACCAAGAGATCGTCAGCTTTGATTTTCGCTGTATTAACAATGTCCTGAACATTTGGCGTGTGTACCTTACCTCCGCTACCGGCATCGCTTCATACAACAGATCTGAGCTGTCCAACTATGGCAACACTCCTTGAACATGGCGCGCTATGAGAGAATCTCCCTTGGTACAAAGTAGCAGTGAAAACATGGTACCGAGTTTCATTGATTTGGGCATTCTCTCAATCAGCAAGTGGAATGGATTTGATAGTGAAGCTCTGACACAGCGCTCTACAAAGTGCGGCGAGTGGATAGACCGATTCACGGACTTTCCACATGGTAAAAGTGGGGGGGGTCTAAACTAATCATTTGAAAAAGTGGGGGAGACTTGCGACGCCCATGCCTTGTGAAAAAACTACCCGCCACACCCGGATTAGAGTCCTCTCGGGTACATTTTGAAGCCCATACTTCTTTACTTTTAGTTGAGTAAAGAAGTTTAGTCAGTACTTCTACTAGTATTTTTAAACACGAGTATCTGTACTTCTACTTGAGTAAAGGATGTGTGTACTTTTGCCATCTGTCTGAGAACTACATATACATAGTGAGATAAGTATTTGCAGATCTATTCTACGGACATGTAATTACGTTCCCCTTCTTGCACCAGAGCCCCGCCCCGAAGACCCAGTCTGAACAAATGCATCATTGGCGACTCTGGTTATAATGGCATCTAGTATCAAGTCTTTGTCTTTCATTATGGCTGTGATCACGACCAAAGGCCACGCCACAAATTAGAGGAGACTAAGCAGAACAAGGGAAACAAGCACAGACAGATAAACAAGAGAAGGAGATTAAAGCACACTGAAGTAGGGCTTACGTTGGTGAAGAGAGGAGGAAAATACAGACGAGAGAGTAGTCGACTTTAGTGTCAATCTTTCCGTTTGTCGAAATACCGTTTCCCACAATCCCGAATACAAAAATATATAAAAATATACATGATATATTATTATTATTATACACATATGCAGAGTTTTAGAGCAAAGGGAAATATCACTAAGTAGAGAAAATACTTCAAAGTGTACAGAGTAACAGAGAGTGCTTGTTTATTTCTATTTCTATTTTGAGATGTTTCTATTTTAGAATTGATTATTTCTACTCTTTTAATTTGTTATCACGTGCAGTGCTTCGTTGTGTTATATGCTGATGCAACACATTTTTGATTTGATCGGACAAGAGTTTTGGGGTTTTTGGTCTCGAGCAAGATACTTCAAGGATTCAAGGCTTCAAGGATTCAAGGGTTGTATTATCATATGCACACATACTTGCCAACCCTCCCGATTTTCGCGGGAGACTCCCGATTTCACTGCCCTCTCCCGGTTTCCTCCCGGGGTCATATTTCTCCCGATTTCTGACAAAATCAGATTTACTCAGGACTGTTTCCACTCGGACTTTAATACAGCTACACTATTGTTTGGTTTCCATGGTAGCGCGTCTCTTTAGTAGACAGTCTGAGAGGGTGCGGAAGAGAGTCACAGTAAACTGAACAAGAATCGACAACTCTACCCTCTGCTCACTCCTTTCCTTGCTACAGGCCGCAAGACAGTGCACTAACAACTACAATAAGCATGTTAATGTTAAGCTAATACAGCTCCGGCTATCCACTAGCAAAGCCCCCCCGCGGTGGTTTTGAAGTGTTCCCGATTTCTGAGGTCTCAAGGTTGGCAAGTATGTCTGCACAGTAGATCCAGTGCAGTTATGGCAATGACAGTCGTAGTCCTGAGCTCCTCCAACAGTTCAGCAGATAAGCAAGCTGCTGTAGATCAGGCTGTGTTCATGCTGCTGTACAAACTGTGTCTTGTACAGGATGCTGTGTGTGTGTGTGTGTGTGTGTGTGTGTGTGTGTGTGTGTGTGTGTGTGTGTGTGTGTGTGGATGTGACAGCAGTGAGGAGTGAGGTTTGGTTCTGCTGACTGTCAGCATCAAACTGTCACACTGAGAACCATCTCACATGCAAGCAACGCTACATTTAAGCTCCAATAATGATACCGTAGTTTAATAGTCTAATCAAATTGATCGCTGTGTGGCGCCCTCATGTCCATCTACTACAGTCTCATTCAATGACACACACACCCACACACACACACACACACACAACACACACACACACACCCACACACACACACACACACACACACACACACACACACACACACATCACACACACACACACACACACACAACCACACACACACACCCACACACACAGACACCACCCTTGGTCCCTGTTCGGCCGTACAGTCTTATATTGGTGAATGTGTAACAATGCTTATATCCAGTTTTAAAAGGTCTGCATGCACACACACACACACACACACACACACACACACACACACACACACACACACACACACACACACACACTCACACACGCACACGCGCACAGACACACACAGACACACACACACGCACACGCACACACACACACACACACACACACTCCCCACACACGCACACACACACACACCTACCACACACACACACACACACACACACACACACACACACACCACACCACGCACACGCACAGACACACACAGACACCCACACGCACACACACACACACACACACACACACCCCCACACACGCAACACACCACACACACACACACACACACACACACACACCACACACACACACAAACACACACAAAACCCACACACACACCCACACACACACACACACCACACCCACACACGCACACGCACACCACACCACACAACACCACACCCACACACACACACACACACACACACACACACACACACACACACACACACACACACACACACACACACACACACCCTTGGTCCCTGTTCGACCATACAGTCTTATGTTGGTGTATGTGTAACAATACTTATATCCAGTTTAAAAGGTTTGCACGCACACACACACACACACACACACACACACACACCAACACACACAACACACACACACACACACACAAACACACACACACACACAACAAACACACACACAACAACACCACACACGCACGCACACACCACACACCACACACACACACACACAACAAGACAAACACACAACACACACACACACAACAACGTTCACCTCCATTGAAAAAGACACCAGTGTTCAGTCTCATTCCTACAGCAATCCAATTAGGTTTGATTTCAATTCAATTATTGGACGGTTAGCGGATTGGAGAGCATTGAATGAACTTTACTCGAGAATTCCATTACGACACAGAGAAAGTAATTCAAGGCCATAATCTGGCTGGGAATAGGGTAGTAGAGAATAGGGTATAGGGTAGTAGAAGAGCGTGGAAGTGGCTGATATGAACCCTCACTCTTTCCCTCTGAATGAAGAGCAGTAGAAAACCGTCTGCAGTGAAAAACATTGAGGCTCCAGTTCAACAGAAAACTGCACAGCCTCACACAGGAAGACATCTGCTCTGTGAGACCACAAACTGTCAACAACTATCTGTCCCCACAACGTTGTGTGTGTGTGCACGTGCCATTCTACACGTGTGTGTGTGTGTGCAACCCTGTCACTGCAAGAACAACAGATAAGCATTAAGGTGGCAGCCGTAAATTACCACCTCCTGGAGATAAGAAGTCACTTCAAGCTCACTGTCAGAACTGTCCATCGCAGAGAAAAGCTGTTCTGTCCCATGTTTCTGTATCGTCTGTTTTTCACTACATTTCTGTCTACAAGTCTCCTGGGCCCTACTGTATAATCCAACACATTCTCACTCCCAACACGTCCTATAGTGACGTTATGTCAGGATCCCATGGCATGAGTTACTCTCGGTCCTGACAGACTCCAAAGGTCTGACATTATACAATCAAAGAAACAAATAAACACAAGGATAAGTGTCTTATTGTTGAGTAAATAACAGTAAGAAGGAACAATGAAACAATACAGATGTCAGTATTCTGAGCCCCTACTCTCCCCCTAACTGACGGCAACAAAAGTCATACATTATACAATTCAAATAAAGAAGTGAAAACAACAAGTGTGGCTTGATTTTGAGTAAGCAAAAGGTTTATAACCCCTCGTGAGAATGGGTCTGCTGAGAGCATTTCTCTGCCATCCCAACTCGTCTATTACCAACGTTCAGGGAGCTCAATGCAAGTCAATGGGACTCCCTGATAGTTGAAAATGGACGCTAAAGGGCCCCCACTGCGTTAGAAAGTGACGTCAAGGGATCCTGACATAACGTCACTACAGTACGAGTTGGGAATGTGTTGGATAATCTGATACGGATTGTAGGAGAAAGAGACAGAGTCGAGGGCACTCTCAAGTTGTTGATAACCTTCAGAATGTCCTTCAAAACCAGAATACATGTGTGTCGCATGACCTGACCTGCTGTGCTTCAACTTCTCGGTAAAACTAGTGTTTAAAAAAGGAATGGTTTAATTTAAATCAATTGGGAATAAACCAATTAGACACATTTGACCTATAATGACCTGAGGGGAAAATGTCCTGAGCTGTGGGATGTCCAAATTGACCAATCAGAATCGAGTGTTCAACTGAGCAGTGTAATTCAAAACCAGAAGACATGTGTCTTTATCTGTCATTTATTTATTTACTAATTGTAGCATGACTTGACCTGCTGCTCTCTGACTTTCTGGGCAAAACGATGTACAAGAAATAAAGCTGATATGTTAAAATCAATTGGAAATAAACCAATCGGTCACATTGTAGCCTATATTTAAGTGCCACATTACACAGTAACTCACGAGGGGTTTCACTAAGCAAAACAAATCCATCTTCTTAATTAATGCACAAGTGGGTCTCTTTGGACCCGGTGAGGTGGTTTTCTTGAAGTATCTTTGTAATTACATTTTTTTATCATTTCATATTCCAGCTTTTCCTCAAAAAACATGTTTTGGATATCAGGCCGTTCACATTTTCATTTTCAAGAACTAGTTTTTGTATTTCTACCCCAAGCTTCCATAAGTGGGTCAAAAATGATCCGCATGCATTTTCAATAGGCGCATTCACACTGCGGTACTTTTCCCACAAAGGTTCATGCGAACTTAGTTCAGTGAACTCTTTTATCGCGTTCACACCAAAAAGAGCCGGTACTAAATATAGCTCTTTTCTCACAAAAGAGCCGCTCGTAAGTCCCTGCTAGAGAGCAGGGACTTTCGAGCGGCTCTTTTTTGAGAAAAGAGCTATATTTCTGATTGGCTGGGCGGATTGCAAACCACGCCCCGTAAAACTTCCAAAAAGTTTTGTGAAGCCGCCATTTTATTATCCTCGCATTAGCATTATTAGCATTAGCATTAGCCCAGCGCAGAAACGCAGAGAGACTAACTTATGGCAACACAAAATAAAACATGGGAGCGGTGGAGATGAGGAGGTGTCGGCGTTCTGGCGATTTACTCGGAAGGCTTCAGTAGAAGCTGCTGGGAGTCCCAGCAGCTTCTACTGAAGCCTTCCCCAACTCCGGGGACTTCCGGCCGGGGACTTTGGGCGGCAGTATCCGCCGTGAAGTTGTTTGTAGCCTGCCAGTAAACCCAAAGCAGAAGAAGAAGAAGTGAAGTCAGCGGCTTCATTTGCCTAATCCACCCCCAGGGACTTTTTCCGGTGTGAACGTGATCTGTACTTAGTTCATGCGAACTAAAGAGTTTGCATGAACTAAGTTCGCATGAACCTTTGTGGGAAAAGTACTGCGGTGTGAATGCGCCTTATGAGATCCTATGGGAACCTTTGATTCTTATCACCTGTTGCCGTCAGGAATACATTCACTGTAGGACACACAGACGACATCACAAGTGACACCTCTCGGGAAGATTGTTTCACACAGCAAGATCTGAAACCTGTCAGTGTAATAATAATACATTATATTTGCATAGGGCTTTTCAAGGACTCACAGTCGCTTTACAAATGAAGGGAAGGTTAGGGTGGGGGGGTAAGGGACTATCAAACTTGATCAACCAGCATGGATTGATGGGGGGGGGGGGGGGGGGCTATGAGTAGACAAGAGGAGAAGAGATGAGTTTTGAAAAGGGACTGGAATACCGTGAGGGTCTCAGAAAAGCAGAGATCTTTTAAATTAAATTATAAATAGTGAAAAATTAAATATAAGATATTCCTAGTGTGAACCAAAATATAATACTAAATATTATACAAATGATTTTTCTTAACCAAAATGACAAAAATGACATAAAAACACATATTATTCTAATACGGGTCCTTGTTGACCCACTTATGGAAGCGTGTAGGGTCCAGTCCCTCTGATGGCGCGTTTCCACTGCAGCGGGTAGCTCGCTTTAAGCGTGTCGAGCCGTGCCGAGCCGTGCGGGGCCCGTTTTTGGTTGCGTTTCCACTTGGCCTAGTTTGGCCCGGGGCTACTTTTTCACCTTTTTTCTGGCCCGACTAAATCGTGGTTCTAGGGCCAGGAACAACCAGGCTGAGTCGGGCTGAGTATGCTGAACTAGAGAGAGAATCGCTGGCAAGGGGGCTACAACTACAACAAGATGAACATATTTCACCGTGATTTAATTGTAATACACGTTTCTAAATGATGCCGAAGTAACAACACACTGATACCGGTTAGTAAAAACCATGAATTAATGCTTTGACAAGTCTGCAGACAGACGGCAGGCGAAACACCCTTTTAAAATGCGTGCTTTCTAAATGGAGCTTGGCTAAGCTAACGTTATATATGCTCCGAACGTCCACACTCACAGCAACGGCCTACAGACATAAATAAAGCAGCGACTGTATTCTCCATGACACAGGCAGTCTGTGGTTTGTACTTGTTTCACTTTTGTCTAGTTTCTGAACAGATATGAGGAGCTGTGAGCTCTGAGTGCTAACAGCTAACGGCTGTGTTGTTTTTCTGGGCTCTCATCGAAGATGACGGCACGGCTCCACCTACATTACATTACATTGCATTTAGCTGACGCTTTTATCCAAAGCGACTTACAATAAGTGCGTTCGACCAACAAAATACAAACTTTAAGAAAACAGAATCATACATACAAACCAAGTACATCAGGTATCATAGAGCAAAAACATTTCAAGTGCTACTCAACTGGCTTTAGATAAGCCAGTCCTTTATTAGTATATAAGTGCCTTGTTAGTAATTCTATGGCTCGAAGTGGAGTCGAAAGAGATGAGTTTTCAGTCTAGAAGGTGTGTAAGCTATCTGCTGTCCTGATGTCAATGGGGAGCTCATTCCACCATCTTGGAGCCAGGATAGCAAACCCACCTGTTTTTGCTAATGGGAACTTGGGTCCCCCTCGCAGCGAGGGTGCAGCGAGCCGTTTGATTGATGCAGAGCGGAGTGCACGCGCTGGGGTGTACGGTTTAATCATGTCCTGGATGTAGGAAGGGCCAGATCCATTCGCAGCATGGTATGCAAGTACCAGTGTCTTGAAGTGGATTCTAGCAGTTACCGGGAGCCAGTGGAGGGAGCGGAGGAGCGGAGTGGTGTGTGAACATTTAGGAAGGTTGAAGACCAGACGAGCCGCTGCATTCTGGATGAGCTGCAGAGGTCGGATGGCACATGCAGGTAGACCAGCCAGGAGGGAGTTGCAGTAGTCTAGGCGTGAGGTGACGAGAGCCTGGACCAGAACCTGGGTGGCTTTCTGGGTCAGCTGGGGACGAATCTTCCTGATGTTGTAAGCGTGTATCTGCAGCAACGGGTTGTAGCAGCGATGTTTGCAGTGAAGGACAGGTTGTTATCTAGGGTCACACCCAGATTCCTTGCAGTCTGAGTCGGGGAAACAACAGAGGTGCCGATGTTGATTGTCAGGTCAAGAGTGGGACAATCTTTTCCCGGAAGGAAAAGCAGTTCAGTCTTGTCAAGGTTGAGCTTGAGGTGATGAGCAGACATCCACTGAGAGATGTCAGCTAGACAAGCAGAGATGCGTGCGACGACCTGGGTCTCTGAGCGGGGAAAGGACAGAATTAATTGGGTGTCGTCAGCGTAGCAGTGGTATGAAAAACCATGCGGGCTAATGACAGATCCGAGCGAGTTTGTGTACAAGGAGAAGAGGAGGGGACCAAGAACAGAGCCCTGAGGGACCCCTGTAGTTAATTGACAAGGGTCGGACTCGGACCCTCTCCAAGTTACCCTGTAGGTACGGTCTTTGAGGTATGAGGTGAGGAGGGAAAGTGCAGAGCCTGAAACTCCAAGTTCTTGGAGAGTGCGAAGGAGGATCTGATGGTTCACCGTGTCGAATGCAGCAGACAGGTCCAGAAGGATGATGACAGAGGAGAGGGAGGCTGCTTTAGCAGTGTGCAGTTCCTCAGTGACAGCAAGGAGGGCCGTTTCTGTGGAGTGACCTGCCTTGAAACCAGACTGGTGCGGATCCAGAAGATTGTTCTGATGGAGATAACAGGAGAGTTGTTTAAAGACAGCGCGTTCAAGTGTTTTAGACAGGAACGGGAGGAGAGAGACAGGCCTGTAGTTTATAACATCAGACGGGTTGAGAGTGGGTTTCTTAGGAGAGGGGTTACTCTTGCCTCCTTGAGACTGTTGGAAAGTGACCAGAAGTTAGAGAAGTGTTGATAAATGGGTGAGAAACGGTAGAATATCAGGAGCGATAGTCTGAAGGAGGTTTGAGGGGATAGGGTCCAGAGGACAGGTGGTAGGGCGGGCAGAGGTAATGAGGGTAAGAACCTCACTTGGAGAGAGAGGGGAAAAGGAGGTTAGTGAGTGGTTGAAAAGGAGGGACTGGTGACCCAGCGGTCAGTAAAGGTGAGTCAGAAAAAGAAGAGCGAATATCATCAACCTTTTTTCAAAGTGGTTAACAAAGTCGCTTGACAGAAGTGAGGAGGGGGGAGGGGCTTTGGGGGGTCCAAGAGGGTGGAGAAAATGGAAAATAGTTTTTTGGGATTGGAATAGGAAGATTGGATCTTATCTTGAAAGAAAGTGCTCTTTGCCTGAGAGATCGAAGCAGAGAAAGAGGAGAGGAGAGCCTGATAGGTTAGGAGGTCGTCACAGTGTTTGGATTTCCACCGTTTCCGCTCTGCTGCCCGAAGGACGGTTCTACTATCACGCAGTGTGTCATTTAGCCAGGGAGCAGGGGGGGACTGACGAGCCTGCCGAGATGTGAGAGGACAGAGAGAGTCCAGAGAGGATGAGAGAGTAGAGAGGAGAGTTTATGCAGCAGAGTTTGGAGGCAGGAGTTGAAACGAGTCAGAGGAAGGGAGGGCTGAGAGCACCGATGAGGCAAAGGTAGAGGGGGAGAGGGAACGAAGGTTACGGCGGACAGGTGCAGGATGAGAAGAGATTAGTTCGTTATGTTTGGAAAGGGGTAGAGAGAATGAAATGAAGAAGTGATCGGATGTGTGGAGCGGGTTTATAGAGAGGTTAGAAGTAGTGCAGTTCCTTGCCTACACTGCGTTACTATAGTAACCCAGTTCCTAAACTGTAATGGAAGCGCAGCATTAAAGTGAGCCGGGCCTAATAAGGCCTAACCAAACCGAGCGAGGCCTGCAGTGGAAACACGCCATATGGTCATCTAAGGGTAAAGGAGTTTTTTAAATTACAGGTCAATAATCAATGAATCTGAGCCGAGTCAGGTAGCATGTCTGCTATGCATTATGAACATATCCAAGCGATACATCTATCGAGAAGGGAAATGAGGAAGATACAGATTTAACAGTCAAACCCTCGACTCATTGCAGTACGGTAATATACCTTAAAGGAGCGTAAAGGAAATCCTCAGCAGGAGAGCAGACAGTTTCTGTCACAGATAAGAGCGGATTTACATCTTAGAGAATGGGCTGTTTATAGCACCGTCTCCAGAAGAGGAACAATGACTTCAAATACCGTTTTAATATCAAAAAGCTGTTTGTGTGGCTTTTAACTTCATCTCCAAATGTGACGTTTTCTTTCTTTTAATCTCGTGAACAAAGCACACAAACCCCCCATTGAGCAGAGGTGGGAAGTAGTGGAGTACAAATACTTAGTTACTGTACTTAAGTACGTTTTTATGGTATCAGTACTTTACTCCAATACTTATTTTCCTGACGACTTTTTACTTTGACTTCTTACATTTTGAACTCAAATACCTGTACTTTCTACTTCTTACATTTTGAACTCAAATACCTGTACTTTCTACTTCTTACATGTTGAACCCAAATACCTGTACTTTCTACTTCTTACATTGTGAACTCAAATACCTGTACTTTCTACTTCTTACATGTTGAACTCAAATACCTGTACTTTCTACTTCTTACATGTTGAACCCAAATACCTGTACTTTCTACTTCTTACATGTTGAACACAAATACCTGTACTTTCTACTTCTTACATGTTGAACTCAAATACCTGTACTTTCTACTTCATACATGTTGAACCCAAATACCTGTACTTTCTACTTCTTACATGTTGAACACAAATACCTGTACTTTCTACTTCTTACATGTTGAACTCAAATACCTGTACTTTCTACTTCGTACTATGTTGAACCCAAATACCTGTACTTTCTACTTCTTACATGTTGAACTCAAATACCTGTACTTTCTACTTCTTACATGTTGAACTCAAATACCTGTACTTTCTACTTCTTATATGTTGAACACAATACCTGTACTTTCTACTTCTTACATGTTGAACTCAAATACCTGTACTTTCTACTTCTTACATGTTGAACTCAAATACCTGTACTTTCTACTTCTTACATGTTGAACTCAAATACCTGTACTTTCTACTTCTTACATGTTGAACACAAATACCTGTACTTTCTACTTCTTACATGTTGAACTCAAATACCTGTACTTTCTTCTTCTTACATGTTGAACCCAAATACCTGTACTTTCTACTTCTTACATGTTGAACTCAAATACCTGTACTTTCTACTTCTTACATGTTGAACTCAAATACCTGTACTTTCTACTTCTTACATGTTGAACCAAATACCTGTACTTTCTACTTCTTACATGTTGAACCAAATACCTGTACTTTCTACTTCTTACATGTTGAACTCAAATACCTGTACTTTCTACTTCTTACATGTTGAACCACAATACCTGTACTTTCTACTTCTTACATGTTGAACACAGATACCTGTACTTTCTACTTCTTACATGTTGAACCAAATACCTGTACTTTCTACTTCTACATGTTGAACCAAATACCTGTACTTTCTACTTCTTACATGTTGAACCAAATACCTGTACTTTCTACTTCTTACATGTTGAACCAAATACCTGTACTTTCTACTTCTTACATGTTGAACCAAATACCTGTACTTTCTACTTCTTACATGTTGAACTCAATACCTGTACTTTCTACTTCTTACATGTTGAACTCAAATACCTGTACTTTCTACTTCTCTCATTTCCCAACAGCTGGTTCCTTTAGTCTGAATGTGTGTTTGATGCGTGATCATTATTCTTTAGAGTCATTGCGTGCCTATTGATTTGAACACGATCCGTGTATCCATCACTTCCTGGTCTTCTCTAAAGAAGAGGGACCAATGGAAACGTTGTCATGTTGCCGTTGTTCAGCATGGAAACATTCATTAGCTAACAATGACATTATTGTTCTATTAATATAAGGGAGGTCAGGTACTCTTTAAAGCACTGCTAGTTATGGGTACTTTTTACTGAAGTACATTTCAAAGCCTCTTTACTTTTACTTGAGTAAAGAAGTTTAGTCAGTACTTCTACTTTTACCAGAGTACTGTTAAACACGAGTATCTGTACTTCTACTTGAGTAAAGGATGTGTGTACTTTTACCCTCTCTAGCTCTCTTATATTTGAGTTTTATCCATTATCCCTCTGCATCAATCACTCTTTCTGTGACTCTACAGCCACACACACACACACCACACACACACACACACACACACACACACACACACACACAACACACACACACACCACAACACACACACACACACACACACACACACAACACACACACACACACACACACACACACACACACACACACACACACACACACACACACACACCACACACAGAAACACCAAACTCAGACACACTTCAGTGCCGGTGAATAGACCATCAGTGTGTGTTTTTACTGCCGTGTCTGAGGCGCTGACACCTCTGCGCTCGGTCTATTGATTTTGTTGTCTTATCTTAATGAGGCCTGCGTCATCCATCACTGGAGGACTGGAGGACTGAATTAAGGAGGACAGAGACATCACCTTGCCACTGGGTGTATATCAATGAGAGTCTCCTGAATACCATTTCTGAAAGGCAATCAACCGTAAATAAAAAAAAGAAAAAACGGAGCTGTTGAGATGTGAGGGCTTTTGGAATATAGGATAAGTGCAAGCTGACATGATTTCAGGCCCCTCAGCTGATGACCTCTGACCCCTGCAGGCTCTTGGCTTTAACACTTGCTTTCTTTGTGTCAGGAAAAGTGCTTTCAGGTTTTGTGTGCAGATACGAGTGTGTATGTTGTGCAAATCTGGAGTGCAGGTGTTGAGTAAAGTGATGATGGGGATGTTAGAAGGCAGCCATTACTTACTTACACCCTCTGGAGTTCGGAGAGATGAAACACTTTTCTTCTTCTCCATCGGTTCATCCACTCAGACGTTAAGGAGGTTTCCCCCTCGCTTTAAGTCTTCTCTGTGAATCCAAATGGTGTTTTGATGTTGCTTCTCCACACCTGCATCCAAACAGAAGCCAGTGTCTATCATCAGTAAGTGAAGGAGATATCCTTCTTATAATTATCTCTGTATCGTAACGTCAAATTGAACTGTGCCTGTGTGAATGTATTAATATGTACAATTAGTAGTATTTTTGGTTTGGCCTTATGATGGCTAACATTGGATGGATGACCATTTTAGTTTTCACTTCATACAGCGCTTAAATTGCATGAAATGATTAGCCAATGCCAATGCTATGCTAAGGGGATGCTAATAAAGAATAAGAATATCCCTCAGTCTGTATCTGAGTATATAAGCGGGCCGAACAACCTTTCTTTTTAAAAAGGCCTTTGATTAAACCTTGTAGCACTTTGGGATTACTTTAGCAATGAAAGGTGCTTTACAAACAAAATGTATTATTTATTAGGGCTGTCAGTCGATTAAAATAGTAATCGCCACATTTTTGAATCTGTTCTAAATTTACCTTAGAAGAATATTTTTCAAGTTTTTAATACTCTTCTCAACATATGAGTGGACAAATATGCTTGATGCTGTGTTATTATCATTTGAACAATGACAATATTCTCATGAATATTAAACACAACAACCTGAACATTACAAATTCTCTTCAATTCAATCTGGAACCTCTCATACAATACAATGTGTGTGTGTGTGTGTGTGTGTGTGTGTGTGTGTGTGTGTGTGTTGGTGTGTGTTGGAGGCTATGTGCAACTCAAGGCATATGCTCGAACGGGAGCTGCCTGGGACGCTGCAATCATGTTGCGCACTATCGGCTGCTGAGTGTGCTGGACTTCTCGTGCAATGTCCCGCTGTCTGGCTTCCTGCATCAAGTCAAGAGCTCGGCGCAGTTGTGGCGAATGTCGCTCCTCTGTTTTCATTGAACAGCTCCTTATATCCGTTAGCGCAGCTAGCTGCACCAGATGCTAACAACAACAATGCACGTCAGGTCTCTCTCTCGCTCGGACCACACACACACACACACACACACACACACACACACCCTCGGTCCTCCCGATAGCCAGTCGGTGCCTGCCGGTGAGCGTGGAAGTGTGGTCCTGCTCAACAGGCAGCAGGAGCGGGCTGCAGCATCATTGTAGATGGTATTTTAAACTCGATGCTCTGAAACTACGGGGCGGCCGAGGACACAAACATACACATGCGTTAATCGCGTTAAAATAATTAGTGTTTTTTTTGTTGTTGTTATTAACGCGTTAACTTGACAGCCCTAATTATTATATTATTATAATTCCAGAAAAACAAAAACTTGTATTATCTTTGCACAAAGTATGTTTCATGATC
>CADEHL010001425.1:0-5000 GCA_902827135.1 Harpagifer antarcticus
ACTACAACTACTACTACTACAACTACTACAACTACTACTACTACTACTACTACAACTACTACTACAACTACTACTACTACTACAACTACTACTACTACTACTACTACTACTACTACACTACTACTACTACAACTACTACTACTACTACTACTACTACTACAACTACTACTACTACTACTACTACTACTACTACAACTACTACTACTACTACTACTACTACTACTACTACTAATACTACAAACTACTACTACTATACTACTACTACTACTACTACTACTACTCTATTACTACTACTACTACTACTACTACTACTACTACTACTACTACTACTACTAATACTACTGCTACTACTATGTAATAGTTTCAATAGGGACGGTGTCTGATGTGCACGTGATGCAATAGAAGGGAAATATTAATATGTAAAATCAGGTGAGCTAAGGATAGGCTAACGGAGTGTGACATCACTTCCTGTGACATCACTTCCTGTGTTGCAGCGAGGCGGCGGCTCTGCAGAAAGAGCTGGACCGGATCACCGCGGCGCTGCTGGACGACTTCCTGGAGCCCGAAAAGAACAACCTGATTCGCCGCTGCGTCTAGCCCCGCCCCCTTGCCTTCTGCTGATGATGTCACATCCTTCCGTGTTCGTGGACGAATCAGAGCTGCTTCTCTCGATGAAGTTCAGTTTGGACTGAACCAACCGTCACCGAGGTCTGAGGTGGAAACCAAAGAGCAGGACTTTCACAGGAAGAGAGTCACGTGGAAACCGTGGAAACACATTTCATTTCAAAGACGGCGTACGGAAGTTCATTAACGACAAACAGCTGAGAGCAGAAAATAATACTTCTAAATGACGTTTCTGTGCGGCGGCCTTTTGCACGTCATGCTCTTCGTTAACGAGGGATCTCCCTCATTTGGTCTTTTCTCTGAATGGAGTCAACACCATTTTCTCTCTTCAGGTTTTTCTCGTGTTCAGATTTGTTATAATCTCGGTAAATATCAAAGTTTTTTTCCCCGTAAATTTCACATGTTTTTCTTAAATATTTACAATTTCTGTCGTGGACCCCTGGATTGGATTCACCTCGCCAGTCCCTCAACATTTCCCGGGTAGTTTTCTCGTTGATATTTGACTTTATAATCTTACAAAAACCCCGTTAATTAAAAAAATATATATATTGTAAAACCCTGAGTTTCATTACCCACAGCCAGACGTCACACACCGGGATGCCAGACACAGGGTATTCCTGCGCTATCAGAAACACCCAGCGACCTGCTGAAAGCCTGAGGAATATAATAAGGACCCTTTCTCCTCTACCCCCGTGGAACTTGGAGAGACCCTGATCAGAGAAGTTGGGGAAGAACGAAGGAAATGATAGAGAACACCAATATGACAAATAACAGCAGGAAGGCATGAGCTACAACCCGCCGTCTTGGCGAAGACACACCACACCACCCATAATCACAACGGCCCGAACCAACACCGCCGCCAACAACAGACCAACCACAACCAGCCAGCCCTCTCACCAAACCCTTCGACATAGAAGAACTCGAAACGGCAATGGGTTAGCTGAAACCCGGAAAAGCAGCAGGGATGGATGACGTACTGGCAGAAGTGATACAGCACCTGGGACCTAACGCAAAGACCTGGCTCCTGGAGATGCTGAACACATCAGGGCTCAACGCTAACTTTTAAAAGTGGTTGCCAGGCAACCAGGCATCAGCTTTTGGTTGCCAAAACTGAAAATACGATTGCCATTTTTAGTCACCTTATATTTTAAATAATTAAGATACTATCCAGTTATACATCAACTTAATAATGAACATGTGACAAAAGAATGTTCAAATGCTTTACAATAAGTAATTAACACAATTATTTGAAACCAAAGTGGTAGGAAACTTGTCCACCCTCAATTGCTGGTATACTAAATACCAGTAGTGCAGCTGCTGTCATGTTACATTACATTATATTACATTTAGCTGAGGCTTTTATCCAAAGCAACTTACAATAAGTGCGTTCGACCAGGAAGACACAGAATCATAAAGTACATCAGGTTTCATAGAGCCAAACACTTCAAGTGCTACTCAGCTGGCTTTAGAGGAGCCAGTCCTTTGTTAGTATATAAGTGCTTTGTTAGTAATTCTATGGCTGGAAGTGGAGTCGAAAGAGATGAGTTTCTCAGTCTGGAAGGTGTGTAAGCTTTCTGCTGTCCTGATGTCAATGGGGAGCTCATTCCACCATCTTGGAGCCAGGATAGCAAACCCACGTGTTTCTGCTGATGGGAACTTGGGTCCCCCTCGCAGCGAGGGTGCAGCGAGTCGTTTGGCTGATGCAGAGCGGAGTGCATGTGCTGGGGTGTACGGTTTAACCATGTCCTGGATGTAGGAAGGGCCAGATCCATTCGCAGCATGGTACGCAAGTACCATATGTTCTTCACAGATCCCTCAAACATGAATTGAGCAAGTCACTAGTTTCGTCATCCGTTGTCTCACTTTCAAATGTGGGTTTTCTTGACCTTGGTGCTGACCCCCACCATAGATCCACTGGCCCTTCAGCATTGAAGTCTTGGATTGGCCAGACTAATACATTTCTAATGTTAAATAAATGAAAACCATTCACAGTTGACATGCTGTCTCTCAGAGTTGAAGTGTAGCTAGGATGAACACTACAGGCCTCTCATCTTTTGAAGTGGGAGAACTTGCACACTTGGTGGCTGACTAAATACTTTTTTGCCCCACTGTATATTTCGCCTCTCAAGACTTTACACATTTCCTCTCTGCTTTTCGTTCGGGTTCATCTTGCGCTTTATCAGTTGAATCACTTTGACCATTCGTTTGAGATGTTGACAGGTTGGCCGAACTTTTTACCCTCCAGTCAAACAACTTAATTTGCTTCGCCATTTTTTGGTCACAACAATAATTAAATATCACTCTTAATACAACAAATAATGAACATTTATGTATTTTGGGGAACACATTTAGCGGTTTGCTGTCCTTATTTCTTCATGTTAAAAAGTGGTTGCCACTGATGGCAACCAAAGGCCAAGAAGTGGTTGACATTTTTTCTGAATGGTTTCCAATGGCAACCTGGCAACCGTTACTGTCGAGCCCTGCACATGTATGGCACAAAAAACCATCCCTCCTATCTGGAGAAAGGCCAAAGTGGTTGCAATCCCCAAACCCGGCAAAGACCCATCATCCCCAAAGAGCTACCGACCCATTTCCCTCCTCTGCATCACTTACAAGCTCTACGAGAGGCTGCTACTCCAACGCCTCATGCCACTCATAGACACCAAGCTGACTAAAGACCAAGCTGGTTTCCGCTCCTGTGCTGGACAGCTACTCAACCTCACTCAACACATTGAGGATGGGTTTGAAGGAAAACAAATAACTGGAGCAGCATTCATAGATCTTTCTGCTGCCTATGACACCGTCCAACACCGTACTATGGTCAGGAAGCTACTGGACATGACTGGTGACCTGAATCTGTGTCAAGTCATCAAAAGCCTCCTCAACAACAGACGCTTCTACGTCCAGTTAAATGACCAGAGGAGCAAGTGGAAAGCCCAAAAGAACGGCCTCCCACAAGGTAGCGTACTGACCCCCCTCCTGACCAGAAATGTCAAGCTACTAAAATAACAACCACCTGAAACCCAACCCATCAAAAACCCAACTATGCAGCTTCCACCTGAGGACAACGCTAACAAAGAACTGAGCGTCACCTGGGATGGCCACAAACTGTCCAACCATACGCATCCTATGTATCTTGGTGTTACACTGGATAGGACACTCTCCTTCAAGAAACACCTGGAGAACACCAAAGCCAAGGTCAACACCCGCAACAACATCCTGCGCAAACTAGTGAACTCCAAGTGGGGCGCAGATCCACCAACAATCCGTGCAACTGCCATGGCCCTGTGTTTCTCTACAGCAGAGCATGCCTGTTCAAGCTGGAGCCGATCACGTCACACCAAACTGGTCGACACAGCCTTGAATGACACCTGCCGCATCATCACGGGATGCGTTAAGACAACACCTGTCCCGTGCCTCTATGCGCTAGCCGGCATCTCTCCCCCGCACATCAGACGACTAGGTATCGCTCAAGATGAACGGAGAACACAGGAGACAGACATCAGACACCCCTTGCATGGCCACGTAGCACCCCCACGCAGGCTCCGATCCAGAGCCAGTTACAGCTACACCACAGAAGACACGTGCAGCTGTGGATCAGTGCAGACAATGTCCCACCTACTGGAATGTGCCGATGCCCCCCGGTGCAGTCCAGAAGACCTGGCAGAACCTACCCCATCAGCTGTGACCTGTGCCCGATACTGGCAGAACGACATCTGAGATTGCTACGGACTCGAAGAAGATTACCCCACCAGAGAAAGCTATGAAACCGAAATGTTGTGGTCTTTATAATTATGCATTTTCAGTCGCACACAGTTTTCGCGTCTTCTTTAGATTGAAAGTTATCCCGGTGAACATTTTTTAATGTTTTTATTCAACTTAAAGGTGGGGTAGGTAAGAATGGAGAAACCGGCTCGAGTGGCTAGAATTTGAAAATACACAACCGGAACAAATCTGCCCCTTCCTCACAGAGCCCCTCCTCCAACACACACGAACGCACACATGACCAATGAGGGCAGAGATCAGTGTGTGCCCAGAGGGAAGGCTGACAGGCAGGTAGGCCATCCAGTTACTTTAGCCGGCTCAGATGATTGGTCGTGCTTTCTACAGCGCCACGGCTTCAAAGCACTTCAGATATTCATTGCTATCAGGCTGTGAAGAGCACGAAATTCATATTTGTATAACCCCATTATACCCCCATGTTTCTGATTATGCATTTCGACAGTTTTACCACAACGTCACATTTAGGGGCGTGACTTCTGATCTCTTTCTTGTTATGAATTTTCAGTCGTGGTTTCATCGGTTTTACCACAAACTGCGAGTCATCGTAAAATATGACTTTCTAATCTTACAGAAAATCTTTCCCTGAAAACATT
>CADEHL010001425.1:10000-127492 GCA_902827135.1 Harpagifer antarcticus
GTTTGGTGGAGCCAACGTGCTGTAACAACAACACATTGCTACATCATAAAAGACAATAACAGACAACAGAAATATAGAAAACTAAAACACAGGGAAAAGTCAGGTGTCGTTCTCCTTCCGCTGACTAGAAGGCCAGGGAGAAGAGTCGTTAGTGTAGATTTAAAAACCCCTAGGGCAGTGACCACCAACTGGCGGCCCGCGGGCCACATCCGGCCCGCCAGACATTCTCATCCGGCCCGCACGACGGGGGTGACTGTGGCGTTGGCGGAGTGGTTACTGCGTTCGCCCCCCCACCCATTTTTTTTTTACAACGTCTCGTGAGTAAGGTGCAGTACCGGAGTCCAACAGAGAGGCAGCAGCTGCGGGACAGTAGACTGCGTACTGCGAAACCTTCCCTTCCTTGAAGAAGAAGAAGTGATCCTTGTTGTGAAGAGTCTGCTTTGTGCGCTCCGCACCACAGCAGCAGCCCCTCTGCGACAGAGTCCAACAGAGAGGCAGGAGCTGCAGGACAGAGTCCAACAGAGAGGCAGGAGCTGCGGGACAGAGTCCAACAGAGAGGCAGGAGCTGCGGGACAGAGTCCAACAGAGAGGCAGGAGCTGCGGGACAGAGTCCAACAGAGAGGCAGGAGCTGCGGGACAGAGTCCAACTGAGAGGCAGCAGCTGCGGGACAGAGTCCAACAGAGAGGCAGGAGCTGCGGGACAGAGTCCAACAGAGAGGCAGGAGCTGCGGGACAGAGTCCAACAGAGAGGCAGGAGCTGCGGGACAGAGTCCAACAGAGAGGCAGGAGCTGCGGGACAGAGTCCAACAGAGAGGCAGGAGCTGCGGGACAGAGTCCAACAGAGAGGCAGGAGCTGCGGGACAGAGTCCAACAGAGAGGCAGGAGCTGCGGGACAGTAGCCTAGAAGCAGGGTTGGGTTGTAACGGAATATGTAACGGCGTTA
This sequence comes from Harpagifer antarcticus, assembly GCA_902827135.1. Lineage (NCBI taxonomy): Eukaryota > Metazoa > Chordata > Actinopteri > Perciformes > Harpagiferidae > Harpagifer > Harpagifer antarcticus. The sequence goes on from CADEHL010001425.1 coordinate 10,944, forward strand.
CGTAATCAGAATACAAAAATCAAGTAGGCTAACTGTATTCAGCTGGTGTTACATTTGAAAAACGAGTAATCTGATTACAGTTACTTTCGTAAACCTGAAGTGAATACATTTTGGAATACTTATTGGAATTATTGGTGGAAAAGTTTCCTCACAAAGTAAGATTCATTACCGGCAGAACTGTGTGCACACTGCACAGCGCTGCAGCGTGTCTGTGAGGCCCCGCCCCCGCACGCAGATGAGAGAGAGAGATCTCTTTTAAAATATATTGAAAGTTAGAAACGGAGATGGTTAGATAAAATGTGCAAGATAACGTTGATGTAGCATTTCTTTATTGTCGAAATGATGACATTTATAACGGGATGAAATCAAAGTGAATGGCCTGCTGCTGCTGAATGCATGGGGCAAGTGACTGGAAACAGTTTTAAAAGTTATTACATCGTTTCAGATAATAATAACAATAAATAATAATGATAATTCATTCTATTTAGGGGCGCCTTTCAAAGCACCCAAGGACACCTTACAATTCATAACATATTCTAAGGAAAGGTTTACAGTAGGAGAATGCAGTCCGGGTGATGTTTGTTATGTGGGGTGCAGACGAGAGGGAGCTGTCAGAATGACACCAAGATGTTGTGTTTGAGTTCTTAATAAGCCATTAAAACAGTAAAACAAGTGTCTCCTGTTTACCAAAACAAACCCTCCCCCCCAGCCGCCCCCCCCCCCCCCCCCCCCCCCCACCCCGCTGGCCCGCGATTGTGTCTATTGGATACATTTTGGCCCTTGGACAAATGTAGTTGGTGATCCCTGTACTATGCCATTGCTGAGAGCAACACACAGTTAGCTAAGCCTGACAGACCACTATTTGGCCCAGGTCGCATGCTTCTATCTGTTTTAGGCAGATACAGAGAGTCACTATGCAAAGGAGAGCAGGTGATACAGGAGGATGTTTACGTTGTCAATGACTTAAACGTAGCCTTGTTAAGCAGACCAGCAAGAGTAAAGCTTAAACTAGTCTACAGAGCAGACAGCATAGACAAGTCAGAGATGGAAGAGTCCTACCCAAAGTTGTGTCAGGGTTTAGGTAGGATGCAGCAGCCATACACTATTAAACTCAGGCCAGACGCTATTCCCTATTCCCTGGCCACACCTAGACGGGTCCCCATCCCTCTACTCGACAAAGTGAAAGAGGAGCTCAAAAAAATGGAGGACATTGGGGTCATCTCCAGAGTTGAAGAGCCGACCGACTGGTGTTCGGGCATGGTTCCGGTGCCTACAAAGACTGGCTCAGTGCGCATCTGCGTCGACCTCACCCGCCTCAACGAAGCAGTTCGCAGAGAGAAATACATATTGCCTTCAGTTGAGCAGACAATTGGATCTCTGGCAGGAGCCCAGATCTTCATCAGGTTAGATGCCAACAGAGGATTTTGGCAGATTCCATTGTCCCCCGAGTCGTCACTGTACACAACGTTCACAACTCCCTTTGGGCGCCTTTACTTTAACAGACTGCCCTTCGGCATAGCGTCAGCCCCAGAACATTTTCAGCGGCACATGTCAATGATTATCGACGGCCTGCAGGGGGTTGTATGTCACATGGATGATGTCCTCATGTGGGGGAGAGATCAACAGCAGCACGACATCAGACTACACACTGTCCTCAACAAGCTCCAAGACGCCGGGGTCACACTAAACATGGAGAAGTGTGAGCTAAGCAAACGTGAAGTCAAGTTCCTAGGTCATATTCTGTCAGCTGACGGTGTGCAACCAGACCCAGACAAGGTAAAGGCTGTCATGTCCATGAGAGAGCCGTCCAACACAGGAGAGGTTCGCAGATTCCTGGGAATGATAAACCAGCTGGGAAAATACATTCCAGGTCTAGCCGAAAAGGACAAGCCGCTGAGAGACCTTCTCTCAAAGAAGTATCAGTGGGTCTGGGGCTGTGCACAACAGAAAGCGTTTGACCAGCTGAAAAATGATCTCACATCACCTCCAGTGCTGACACTTTACGACCCCAACAAAGAGCTGAAACTGTCTGCGGATGCCTCTTCCTACGGACTGGGTGCGGTCCTCCTACAGAAGGAGGGAGAGCAGTGGAAACCAGTCGCGTACGCATCGCGCTCTATGACAGAGACAGAACAGAGGTATGCCCAGGTGGAGAAGGAGGCGCTAGGATTGACATGGGGGTGCGAGCGTTTTAGAGACTTCCTAATTGGGAGACATTTTGCCATGGAAACTGACCACAAGCCACTTGTCAGCCTGCTAGGTCACCAGGCACTAACTGAGCTTCCTCCCAGGATCCAGCGGTTTCGACTCAGACTCACGAGGTACAGTTACACAATCTCACACACACCTGGCAAAGCCCTGTTTACAGCCGACACTCTCTCACGCTCACCTGTCAGTCAAAACTGAAGTTCAAAACTGACAGACAACGACTGAATGGAAGACACAAACATCTATGTGGATGAAATCATCAATAGCATGCTCAACATACATGGCACAACTGAGAGCGCGACTGCAGGAAGACAGTGTTTGCTCGGAGGTCATGTCACACTGTCAGAGAGGATGGCCTGACCGCAGCCAGCTCACAGGGCCAGTTAAAGCTTATTGGCCTGATAGAGCTGTACTTACTGTACATAATGGACTCCTGCTCATGGGCTCCAGACTAGTCATTCCCACAGCGATGCGCAACACTGTCCTCGATGCACTACACGAGGGACATCAGGGGATGACCAGGTGCAGAGAGCGGGCCAGAGACGGTATGGTGGCCTGGCTTGAGCGGCCAACTAAACGAGATGGTGAGAAATTGCAAAACATGCATCAAAGAGCGTGGCAATCCTGTGGAGCCATTAATGTCCAGTGAGCTCCCAGAGAGACCATGGCAACAAGTAGGTTCTGATTTATTCACACTCAACCATGATAACTACCTCCTAGTAGTGGACTACTACTCTAGGTATGTAGAGATTGCCAAACTAACTCCCACACGATCTCAGGATGTTATTGTGCATCTCAAATCAATATTCTCTAGAGAATATTGATTTGAGAGAAAGAAAGGGAGAGGAGGGTGAAGGACACTGCAAATTTCAACAAAAGGCACCGTGTGAGCTCACACCAGGTCAGCCAGTGTGGATTACAGATACAAAGTCTCAAGGCACAGTGGTTTCGTCGCACTCAGCTCCACGTTCCTACATAGTGGACGGGCCTTCAGGCACCATCAGGCGGAACATTACATTACATTACATTACATTGCATTTAGCTGACGCTTTTATCCAAAGCGACTTACAATAAGTACATACGACCAGGAAGACACAACCCAGAAGAAAACAGAATCAGAGGACCGAAAAAGAAGATGGTGACGACGAGAAACCAAGATGGTGACGACGAGAAACCAAGATGGTGACGACTAGAAACCAAGATGGTGACGACTAGAAACCAAGATGGTGACGACTAGAAACCAAGATGGTGACGACTAGAAACCAAGATGGTGACGACTAGAAACCAAGATGGTGACGACTAGAAACCAAGATGGTGACGACTAGAAACCAAGATGGTGACGACAAGAAACCAAGATGGTGACGACTAGAAACCAAGATGGTGACGACTAGAAAACCAAGATGGTGACGACTAGAAACCAGATGGTGACGACTAGAAACCAAGATGGTGACGACTAGAAACAAAGTGGTGACACTAGAAACCAGATGTGACGACTAGAAACCAAGATGGTGACGACTAGAAACAAATGTTGACGACTAGAAACCAATATGGTGACGACCAGAAACCAAGATCCCTCTGGTGGTGACGACTAGAAACCAAGATGGTGACGACTAGAAAACCCAAGATGGGTGAGACAAGAAACCAAAGATGGTGACGACTAGAAACCAAGATGGTGACGACTAGGAAACCAAGATGGTGACGACTAGAAACCAAGATGTTGATGACTAGAAACCAAGATGGTGACGACCAGAAACCAAGATGGTGACGACTAGAAACCAAGATGGTGACGACTAGAAACCAAGATGGTCACGACCAAAAACCAAGATGGTGACGACTAGAAACCAAGATGGTGACGACTAGAAACCAAGATGGTGACGACTAGAAACCAAGATGGTGACGACTAGAAACCAAGATGGTTGACGACTAGAAACCAAGATGGTGACGACTAGAAACCAAGATGGTGACGATTAGAAACCAAGATGGTGACGACTAGAAACCAAGATGGTGACGACTAGAAACCAAGATGGTGACGACTAGAAACCAAGATGGTCACGACCAAAAAAAACAAGATGGTGACGACTAGAAACCAAGATGGTGACGACTAGAAACCAAGATGGTGACGACTAGAAAACAAGATGGTGATGTCTAGAAACCAAGATGGTGACGACTAGAAACCAAGATGGTGACGACTAGAAACCAAGATGTTGATGACTAGAAACCAAGATGGTGACGACCAGAAACCAAGATGGTGACGACTAGAAACCAAGATGGTGACGACTAGAAACCAAGATGGGTGACGACAAGAAACCAAGATGGTGACGACTAGAGAAAACAAGATGGTGACGACTAGAAACCAAGATGGTGACGACAGAAACCAGATTGGTGACGACTAGAAACCAAGATGGTGACGACTAGAAACCAAGATGGTGACGACTACAAACCAAGATGGTGATGACTAGAAACCAAGATGGTGACGACCAGAAACCAAGATGGTGACGACAAGAAACCAAGATGGTGACGACTAGAACAAGATGGTGACGAATAGAAACCAAGATGGTGACGACTAGAAACCAAGATGGTGACGACTAGAAACCAAGAGGTGAGGACTAGAAACCAAGATGGTGACGACTAGAAACAAAGATGGTGACGACTAGAAACCAAGATGGTGACGACTAGAAACCAAGATGGTGACGACTAGAAACCAAGATGGTGACGACTAGAAACCAAGATGGTGACGACTAGAAACCAAGATGGTGACGACTAGAAACCAAGATGGTGACGATTAGAAACCAAGATGGTGACGACTAGAAACCAAGATGGTGACGACTAGAAACCAAGATGGTGACGACTAGAAACCAAGATGGTGACGACTAGAAAACCAAGATGGTGACGACTAGAAAACAAGATGGTGATGTCTAGAAACCAAGATGGTGACGACTAGAAACCAAGATGGTGACGACTAGAAACCAAGATGGTGACGACTAGAAACCAAGATGTTGACAACTAGAAAACAAGATGGTGACGACTAGAAACCAAGATGGTGACGACTAGAAACCAAAGATGGTGACGACTAGAAACCAAGATGGTGACGACTAGAAACCAAGATGGTGACGACTAAAAACCAAGATGGTGACGACTAGAAAACAAGATGGTGACGACTAGAAACCAAGATGGTGACGACTAGAAACCAAGATGGTGACGACTAGAAACCAAGATGGTGACGACTAGAAACCAAGATGGTGGCGACTAGAAACCAAGATGGCGACGACTAGAAACCAAGATGGTGACGACTAGAAAACAAGATGGTGACGACCGAAAAAGAAGATGGTGACGACTAGAAACCAAGATGGTGACGACTAGAAACCAAGATGGTGACGACTAGAAACCAGAGTGGTGACGACTAGAAACCAAGATGGTGGCGACTAGAAACCAAGATGGTGACGACCAGAAACCAAGATGGTGACAACAAGAAACCAAGATGGTGACGACTAGAAACCAAGATGGTGACGACTAGAAACCAAGATGGTGACGACTAGAAAACAAGATGGTGATGTCTAGAAACCAAGATGGTGACGACTAGAAACCAAGATGTTGACGACTAGAAACCAAGATGGTGACGACTAGAAACCAAGATGGTGACGACTAGAAACCAAGATGTTGACGACTAGAAAACAAGATGGTGATGTCTAGAAACCAAGATGGTGACGACTAGAAAACAAGATGGTGATGTCTAGAAACCAAGATGGTGACGACTAGAAAACAAGATGTTGACGACTAGAAACCAAGATGGTGACGACTAGAAACCAAGATGGTGACGACTAGAAACCAAGATGGTGACGACTAGAAACCAAGATGTGACGACTAAAAACAAGATGGTGACGACCAGAAAACCAAGATGGTGACGACGAAAAGAAGATGGTGACGACTAGAAACCAAGATGGTGACGACTAGAAACCAAGATGGTGACGACTAGAAACCAAGATGGTGACGACTAGAAAACAAGATGGTGACGTCTAGAAACCAAGATGGTGACGACTAGAAACCAAGATGGTGACGACAGAACCAAGATGGTGACGACTAGAAACCAAGATGGTGACGACTAGAAACCAAGATGGTGACGACTAGAAACCAAGATGGTGACGACTAGAAACCAAGATGGTGACGACTAGAAACCAAGATGTTGACAACTAGAAAACAAGATGGTGACGACTAGAAACCAAGATGGTGACGACTAGAAACCAAGATGGTGACGACTAGAAACCAAGATGGTGACGACTAGAAACCAAGATGGTGACGACTAGAAACCAAGATGGTGACGACTAGAAAACCAAGATGGTGACGACTAGAAACCAAGATGGTGACGACTAGAAACCAAGATGGTGACGACTAGAAACCAAGATGGTGACGACTAGAAACCAAGATGGTGCGACTAGAAACCAAGATGGTGACGACCTAAAAACAAGATGGTGACGACTAGAAAACCAAGATGGTGACGACTAGAAAAACAAGATGGTGACGACTAGAAACCAAGATGGTGACGACTAGAAACCAAGATGGTGACGACTAGAAACCAAGATGGTGACGACAAGAAAACAAGATGGTGATGTCTAGAAACCAAGATGGTGACGACTAGAAACCAAGATGGTGACGACTAGAAACCAAGATGGTGACGACTAGAAACCAAGATGGTGACGACTAGAAAACAAGATGGTGATGACTAGAAACCAAGATGGTGACGACTAGAAACCAAGATGGTGACGACTAGAAACCAAGATGGTGACGACTAGAAACCAAGATGTTGACGACAAGAAACCAAGATGGTGACGACTAGAAACCAAGATGGTGACGACTAGAAACCAAGATGGTGACGACTAGAAACCAAGATGGTGACGACTAGAAACCAAGATGGTGACGACTAGAAAACAAGATGGTGACGACTAGAAACCAAGATGGTGACGACTAGAAACCAAGATGGTGACGACTAGAAACCAAGATGGCGACGACCTAAAAACAAGATGGTGACGACTAGAAAACAAGATGGTGACGACTAGAAACCAAGATGGTGACGACCGAAAAAGAAGATGGTGACGACTAGAAACCAAGATGGTGACGACTAGAAACCAAGATGGTGACGACTAGAAACCAAGATGGTGACGACTAGAAACCAAGATGGTGACGACTAGAAAACAAGATGGTGACGACTAGAAACCAAGATGGTGACGACTAGAAACCAAGATGGTGATGTCTAGAAACCAAGATGGTGATGTCTAGAAACCAAGATGGTGACGACTAGAAACCAAGATGGTGACGACTAGAAACCAAGATGGTGACGATTAGAAACCAAGATGGTGACGATTAGAAACCAAGATGGTGACGACTAGAAACCAAGATGGTGACGACTAGAAACCAAGATGGTGACGACCGAAAAAGAAGATGGTGACGACTAGAATCCAAGATGGTGAAGGACTAGAAACCAAGATGGTGACGACTAGAAAACAAGATGGTGATGTCTAGAAACCAAGATGTGACGACTAGAAACCAAGATGGTGACGACTAGAACCAAGATGTTGATGACTAGAAACCAAGATGGTGACGACCAGAAACCAAGATGGTGACGACTAGAAACCAAGATGGTGACGACTAGAACCAAGATGGTGACGACAAGAAACCAAGATGGTTGACGACTAGGAAAACAAGATGGTGACGACTAGAACCAGATGGGTGACGACAAGAAACCAAGATGGTGACGACTAGAAACCAAGATGGTGACGACTAGAAACCAAGATGGTGACGACTACAAACCAAGATGGTGATGACTAGAAACCAAGATGGTGACGACCAGAAACCAAGATGGTGACGACAAGAAACCAAGATGGTGACGACTAGAAACCAAGATGGTGACGACTAGAAACCAAGATGGTGACGACTAGAAACCAAGATGGTGACGACTAGAAACCAAGATGGTGAGGACTAGAAACCAAGATGGTGACGACTAGAAACCAAGATGGTGACGACTAGAAACCAAGATGGTGACGACTAGAAACAAGATGGTGACGACTAGAAACCAAGATGGTGACGACTAGAAACCAAGATGGTGACGACTAGAAACCAAGATGGTGACGACTAGAACCAAGATGGTGCCGATAGAAACCAAGATGGTGACGACTAGAAACCAAGATGGTGACGACTAGAAACCAAGATGGTGACGACTAGAAACCAAGATGGTGACGACTAGAAACCAAGATGGTGACGACTAGAAAACAAGATGGTGATGTCTAGAAAACCAAGATGGTGGACGACTAGAAACCAAGATGGTGACGACTAGAAACCAAGATGGTGACGACTAGAAACCAAGATGTTGACAACTAGAAAACAAGATGGTGACGACTAGAAACCAAGATGGTGACGACTAGAAACCAAGATGGTGACGACTAGAAACCAAGATGGTGACGACTAGAAACCAAGATGGTGACGACTAGAAACCAAGATGGTGGACGACTAAAAACCAAGATGGTGACGACTAGAGAAAACAAGATGGTGACGACTAGAAACCAAGATGGTGACGACTAGAACCAAGATGGTGACGACTAGAAACCAAGATGGTGACGACTAGAAACCAAGATGGTGGCGACTAGAAACCAAGATGGCGACGACCTAAAAACAAGATGGTGACGACTAGAAAACAAGATGGTGACGACCGAAAAAGAAGATGGTGACGACTAGAAACCAAGATGGTGACGACTAGAAACCAAGATGGTGACGACTAGAAACCAAGATGGTGACGACTAGAAACCAAGATGGTGGCGACTAGAAACCAAGATGGTGACGACCAGAAACCAAGATGGTGACAACAAGAAACCAAGATGGTGACGACCAGAAACCAAGATGGTGACGACTAGAAACCAAGATGGTGACGACTAGAAACCAAGATGGTGACGACTAGAAAACAAGATGGTGATGTCTAGAAACCAAGATGGTGACGACTAGAAACCAAGATGTTGACGACTAGAAACCAAGATGGTGACGACTAGAAACCAAGATGGTGACGACTAGAAACCAAGATGTTGACGACTAGAAAACAAGATGGTGATGTCTAGAAACCAAGATGGTGACGACTAGAAAACAAGATGGTGATGTCTAGAAACCAAGATGGTGACGACTAGAAAACAAGATGTTGACGACTAGAAACCAAGATGGTGACGACTAGAAACCAAGATGGTGACGACTAGAAACCAAGATGGTGACGACTAGAAACCAAGATGGTGGCGACTAGAAACCAAGATGGCGACGACCTAAAAACAAGATGGTGACGACTAGAAAACAAGATGGTGACGACCGAAAAAGAAGATGGTGACGACTAGAAACCAAGATGGTGACGACTAGAAACCAAGATGGTGACGACTAGAAACCAAGATGGTGACGACTAGAAAACAAGATGGTGATGTCTAGAAACCAAGATGGTGACGACTAGAAACCAAGATGGTGACGACTAGAAACCAAGATGGTGACGACTAGAAACCAAGATGGTGACGACTAGAAACCAAGATGGTGACGACTAGAAACCAAGATGGTGACGACTAGAAACCAAGATGGTGACGACTAGAAACCAAGATGTTGACAACTAGAAAACAAGATGGTGACGACTAGAAACCAAGTTGGTGATGTCTAGAAACCAAGATGGTGACGACTAGAAACCAAGATGGTGACGACTAGAAACCAAGATGGTGACGACTAGAAACCAAGATGGTGACGACTAGAAAACAAGATGGTGACGACTAGAAACCAAGATGGTGACGACTAGAAACCAAGATGGTGACGACTAGAACAAGATGGTGACGACTAGAAACCAAGATGGTGGCGACTAGAAACCAAGATGGCGACGACCTAAAAACAAGATGGTGACGACTAGAAAACAAGATGGTGACGACCGAAAAAGAAGATGGTGACGACTAGAAACCAAGATGGTGACGACTAGAAACCAAGATGGTGACGACTAGAAACCAGATGGTGACGACTAGAAACAAGATGGTGATGTCTAGAAACCAAGATGGTGACGACTAGAAACCAAGATGGTGACGACTAGAAACCAAGATGGTGACGACTAGAAACCAAGATGGTGACGACTAGAAAACAAGATGGTGATGTCTAGAAACCAAGATGGTGACGACTAGAAACCAAGATGGTGACGACTAGAAACCAAGATGGTGACGACTAGAAACCAAGATGTTGACGACAAGAACCAAGATTGGTGACGACTAGAAAACCAAGATGGTGAACGACTAGAAACCAAGATGGTGACGACTAGGAAACCAAGATGGTGACGACTAGAAACAAGATGGTGACGACTAGAAACCAAGATGGTGACGACTAGAAACCAAGATGGTGACGACTAGAAACCAAGATGGCGACGACCTAAAAACAAGATGGTGACGACTAGAAAACAAGATGGTGACGACTAGAAACCAAGATGGTGACGACCGAAAAAGAAGATGGTGACGACTAGAAACCAAGATGGTGACGACTAGAAACCAAGATGGTGACGACTAGAAACCAAGATGGTGACGACTAGAAACCAAGATTGTGACGACTAGAAACCAAGATGGTGACGACTAGAAACCAAGATGGTGACGACTAGAAACCAAGATGGTGACGACTAGAAACCAAGATGGTGATGTCTAGAAACCAAGATGGTGATGTCTAGAAACCAAGATGGTGACGACTAGAAACCAAGATGCCATCTGCACCAAACAGAGAATTGTCTGCATTCTTTAAGGACAGGCCTATACCGTAGTTCAGCTGGTTGACATTAAAATAATGTGGATTGACGGATTGAATGGAGCACGTCTGCATCTGGTGGTGAAACCCTGAGTTACAGAAGGAGGATCCCTGAAGGATGACGTCAGTGAGCTGCAGACAGAAGGTAAAAGCAGCAGCTCAGAGTTTCAGCTCAGTGAGGAGAGCAGCACCTCACACACTCTGGATCTCTGTATTATACACATTGATATAGGACACTCAGTTTGGATCATCTGTCTTATGTGTTCTCATGATGAAGAACATGTGTTCACTGTTATTGCCATGTTTAAAGTGACATCTCCATCCAGGTAATGCACTGCTCATGTTGTGACTGAAAACTCATCTCTTTCGACTCCACTTCGAGCGATAGAATTACTAACAAAGCACTTATATACTAATAAAGGACTGGCTTCTCTAAAGCCAGCTGAGTAGCACTTGAAGTGTTTGGCTCTATGAAACCTGATGTACTTTATGATTCTGTTTTCTTCAAGGTTGTGTCTTCCTGGTCGAACGCACTTATTGTAAGTCGCTTTGGATAAAATCCTCAGCTAAATGTAATGTAATGTAATGATGCTTGAAGAACCACAGGAGGATCATGGTGAACTCTACTCTCGTTTCATATTTCACTCTTGCTGCATACTTCGACACGGGGTTTTTTAAGTACTTGTTCTTCATGATTGTCATGTGTATATATGTGTGTATCATAGGTGCCAACGTGTTGCTGATTGTGGTTATCTGTGTGAACAGGAGCTTACATGAACCTATGTACCTTTTTCTGTGCAGCCTGTTTGTAAATGAACTGTATGGTAGTACAGGGTTGTTTCCATTCCTTCTGGTTCAGGTCCTCTCTGACATTCACACTGTCTCTGCTCCGCTCTGCTTCCTGCAGATTTATTCTGTGTATACATATGTTTTTGTGGAGTATCTAAATTTAGCCGTCATGTCTTATGACAGATATCTTGCTATCTGTTATCCTCTGCAATATAACACACGTATGACTTCTAACAGGGTTGCCTTTCTTATTGCTCTAACATGGCTGTTTCCACTTATTACCATTTGGATTTTGATTTCTCTGACTCTTTCTCTGCAGCTGTGTGGGAACATCATTAACAAAGTGTACTGTGATAACTACTCCATTGTTAAGCTGGCCTGCTCTGACACTACAGTCAATAATATGTATGGACTAATTATAACTTTTTTCTTAATCATGTTTCCTGTTTCTCTCACTTTGATCTCGTACATGAGGATCCTCAGAGTGTGTTTCTCTGGCTCCAAACAGACCAGACAGAAAGCTCTCAGTACCTGCACACCTCACCTCGCTTCCCTGCTTATTGTGTCTTTTGGGTCTTGCTTTGAAGTAATACAGAACCGATTTGACATGAAATATGTGCCGAATATACTGCGCATTGTATTGTCATTATACTGGCTCAGCTGCCAGCCTCTCTTTACCCCAGTCCTGTACGGGCTGAAGATGTCTAAAATCCGCATCATATGTAAGCGGCTGTTGTACGGAGAAGTGTAGGTCATCAAGAGATTGCAGAGAGAGAGAATGAAAGGACCCTGACCTCAGCAGTATTAACTCTAATGACGTGTCTCGTTCACTGTGTGCAGAGGAAGGAAATGAAACGTGCAGCTGTACATGTGCTGAGCTTGATGCTGCTCTCTCTTTCTGTTTCTTCTCTTGCTTTTCACTTTTCATATCAGCCTCAGTGATTTTAGGAGAACCCTGAAAGGTCCATGAGTCCGGACGTTAGGAGTGAAAGTGAAGTTAAAGCTGAATGAAGCTCCTCGCTGTGAACAGACGCTTCATATCAACTATGTTCCCAATATGTTGACAATATGTTCACCTTCGTATTCCATCACATGGAATGTGTCCCAAATATAGAAGATAAGAATCTGCTGTTAAACAAATGAACACATGAAGGAATGTTTCTTCCACATATTGTTAAGGAGCAATAAGATCTGAAATCCAGACACGTTAGCCATCTCATCAAAATGTATTGGCACATATTTTGAAATGCAACTTGAAATGTTCCATTGAGCATGAATAAAGTTATTGAATGACTTTCTCTGAACACACATGAGTTTATTAAAGTGTATACAATAATAATGCAATATAAAAACAAAACCATTAAGCTGAGTGCGTCAGCAATGTCCGAGGAGAGATGTGGATCTGTATAATAATAATAGATGGGATTTGTTCTATTGCTCAAAGACGCTTCACAATCAGAGTTAGTTTTGAGAGACTTTTTGAAGAATACAAGAGTGTTGGCCTTTCAAATATTCAAACGATCGGGATTATAACCAGAACAAATTCAGAAGCTTTATCTTAATTTTCACAACTGCTACAATCAAAATCTGAAGGCCTCGGCTCCTCTTACAGTGGAACACACAATATACTTCGCTTATATATATATATATATATATATATATATATATATATATATATATATAACTATGACTTAGTCTCAAGGGAAAGACTAAGTCTCATGGTAAAATCTTGTGGTTTGTGGTGTTGAGATCTCCATATTAGGATGATGTAGTGACCACCTATTTAACCACTGGGACATAATTCACTCATGGAACTACGGGTTGGGGGTATTGTTTCCGGACGGACATATGTGTTCCTAACTATGTATATTGTGTGCCCTCCTGGCTTCTTTCTCTTGTCGACCCGGGCTGCGACCCGACAACATGTCCTGTGCAGCTCCATATTAAAGTACCCTTTTTTGCACCTTCGATGCACCGCCTCCGACTCCCATATCTCCCGGCACTACACTGGTGACTCTGACACGTCTGGGAAGTTTCCGAGACGAAGCCGAAACACGGCAAAAGGAACTCAGGTTCCTTTCTCGAAATGCCGGGGATTTTTTGGAGACGTCCGTGGCTGCCACCGGCACGCGGACTGAGGCTCGGTGCGTGCTCCGCAGAAGGCTGGAGACGTTGCTCGCCGTTCCCGCATCGGGGGGACGATGCACGACCTGCTGGGTCGACCAGCAACCCCATGGCTACCTCATGGGGCTGTTTCTTCGGGGCGTGCGGCTGCACGTCCCAGCGGCGCTAGCTAACCACGACTAGCATCTATCCACGTGGGGCTAACGACGGCTAGCAGCTACCGATGGCTGCCAGCTAACGGTCTCAGCTAACGGCTAGCTGCTAACGGCTAGCTGCTAACGGCTATCGACTTTTTTTCTGGTGCCTGAGAGGAGGTTTGACCATGTCTGGTTGGCCTCGTGTGAATCCTCTCACTATTTCGCCCACCTGTTTTTTGACCGTGGACAGTACGGCCCTTTTTGAGCTTTTTCTGGTGCCTGAGAGGAGGTTCGACCATGTCTGGTCGACCTCGTGTGGACACTCTCACCTGTTTCACCACCTCGACGGCGGCTCCAGACGCCACTCACGCTCATCGACGCCTGGGTGGTGCACTCCTGGACCCCGTCTCGCCTCGGCGGTTTCGGACGTCCCCATGCCTTCATCGGCCCGTGGGTGGCGCGCTCCGGGACCCTGCCTGGCCTCTTCCCTCGCCTCGACGGTTTCGGACGTCGCCCATGCGGCCATCGGCCCGTGGGTGGCGCGCTCCGGAGCCTGTCTGGCCTCTTCCTTCGCCTCGGCGGTTTCGGACGTCCCCATGCCTTCATCGGCCCGTGGGTGGCGCGCTCCGGGACCCTGCCTGGCCTCTCCTCTTACCGCGGCTCACGGTTCATCTCGACGGCGGCTCCGGACGGCACCCCGTCTGGCCTCTCCCCTGTCCACGGCTCCTTCCTCCCGGGGATGCTGCTTCTGCCCCCCGGGGACCCGGCTCTTTCTTCCCGAGGACTTCGTGCCCGCCGCTATGCCCTCGCCTGCGGCCGGGCAGCGCTCTTTCCTGCTGGGGACCACCGGGTTATTCACGCCCGTTGCGGCTCAGCGACCCGGTTTTCACCGACTGGCGGGTGATGACATCATTCGCCACAACGCCTACTGCGGCCCTGTTCCGGCCCGTCTCCCACCCCCGGTGAGGATGCCCTCGCCCTCGTTAGGGCCCCTACCCCCTCCTGCGGCCCCCCTTCCGACGGCCCGTTCCATGGCCCGGCCCCACCCTCCTCGGCCCCTGTGGTGCTTCCTCCCGGACACGGGGATAGTGTCCATGGTTGAATTCTGGGGGGGCTTGTGTAGTGACCACCTATTTAACCACTGGGACATAATTCACTCATGGAACTACGGGTTGGGGGTATTGTTTCCGGACGGACATATGTGTTCCTAACTATGTATATTGTGTGCCCTCCTGGCTTCTTTCTCTTGTCGACCCGGGCTGCGACCCGACAACATGTCCTGTGCAGCTCCATATTAAAGTACCCTTTTTTGCACCTTCGATGCACCGCCTCCGACTCCCATATCTCCTGGCACTACAATGAATACTTAAAACGAAAGCTAGTTATAATCAATTATATTCTTGTATAACCCACAATGCAATGTTTCATATGTTATGATTTTCTATATTTACAGTATAAACAAAGAGGTTTGTTAAGTTGAGTGTAAGGCCTGTAATGGTTTATGGGTGTCACTGATAAGAGAAGAGGCAGTTTCTTCCCTCTCCCTACAGCGGTGCACAAGGAGGGGGGGCTCCTGACTTAGTGATAAAGAACTAAGAGGCCCCAAAAAGGTGTTTTTTGCCATAGCTGAGAATAATGTTTTAGTTCTGCACACTCAAGGTCATGAACTTTTGTTACATAAGCATGGGAAGGTGTGTCTTATGACATAGCCATAGAATATGTCTGGTCATGTCCAGTCCTGTACATCAGAGGCCATGCCCAGTTCCACAAATATGGGTATGGAGGAGGTGTCTTTTCTATCCTGTTTTTTGAGCATAAAGACACTGGCGGATGGGGAGGAACTTTCTTTTTGGAGAGAGAGAGAGAGAAGGGGGGGTATACCCTCTCTCGGTAAAAGCTCTCTTCCTGGAGAGCTGGGTTTCTGCTCTCAGTAAGGTTCTCTCAAACGTGGTAACTATTGCTTAAATCTCTGTATATTGAATGCTGAGGGAATGGTTTAGATGAAAGTTCTTGAATGTGTCGGGATTCTTAAACCTACCATTCTTAAATGTGTCGGGATTTTTAAACCTACCATTCTTAAATGTGTCGGGATTCTTAAACCTACCATTCTTAAATGTTTTGGGATTTTTAAAACTACCATTCTTAAATGTGTCGGGATTTTTAAACCTACCATTCTTAAATGTGTTCGGGATTTTAGGACTAATTAGAGAACCTTCACCACCACGAGGAAATTCCTTTTGGATTTTGTCGGAAGACTTTAATCGGTAAACTATGAATTAAGGTTTTAGATTAGAAAATAACCCCAGCATGATATGTTTAGTATGAGTAGAATGTTGTAAAGAGAGAAGGTAAAAACCCTGTATTAGTTTGGACCTATTTTTCTTCAAAATAAACTGATCCCACCTTTTGGACTGGGCCAACTTAAAGACATCTGCGCTCTCCTCTCCTGCTTCAAAGGTGAGACTGCACCCTGCAACACTCACACTTAGGTAGGGCCACACCTCATTTACTGATATCAAAATCCTTCGGGATCGCTTAAACAGATTCAGAGAGTCGTCTGAATTGAAACAGCAGTTAATTGAACCTGGTTCCTCAGGAGTTAATAGAGGTGAGATCTTGCTGACGTTGGTGTATCTGAGCCAAGCAGTAAACTTACATAGACTCAATAACTTCGGTTAGGTCAATTAGTAGGTCTTAGTAATTTCCCTGACTAAATTATCAGCTCTTCCCGACTCCTACAGTGGTGAAGACTCAGCTTTACGTTATAGTCTTAGTTCCATGGTAAAGACTCAAGATCACAGTAAGAACATGAAGAAGACTTATTCTCATGATGCTGAAGAAGCCTCGTGGCGAGGATTACGTTTCATTGTGAAGACTCAGCTTTGTGGTGAAGACTTAGTCTCATTATGCGTTTGTCACCACCCGCTTGGACTACTGCAATGGTGTCCTGTTCGGGGTTCCCAACAAAACCCTGGACAGGCTCCAGTATGTCCAAAACTGTGCTGCTAGGGTCCTCACGCACACAAAGCCATGGCAGGACATCACTCCCACCCTCATCCACCTACACTGGTTGCCGGTCAAGTCCCGCATATCATTCAAAGTCCTCCTCCTTACCTACAAGTCCCTCCATGCCCTTGCCCCCCAGTACCTATCGGACATCCTTCACCCACATGCCCCACCCCGGAACCTGCGGTCCTCAGACTCTGGCCTGCTTACCACCCCCCCGCCACCAAACTGCGAACCTTCGGGGACAGAGCCTTCAGTGTGGCAGCCCCCCCCCTCTGGAACGCTCTCCCTGTGGAGATTCGCAACATCCCCACACTCGATGCCTTCAAAAGGGCCTCAAGTCCCATCTGTTTGGCTTTCGGCCCCTAAATCGATCTTTTGTTCTGTCTGTCTGACTTTTGTTTTGTTATGTTTGTTTTTGCCCTATTACTTGTAAAGCGACCTTGGGTCCCTTGAAAGGCGCTATATAAATCCAAGCTATTATTATTATTATTATTATTATAAAGACTCAGTCTCATTTTAAGGACTTAGTCTCATTATAAAGACTCAGTCTCATTTTAAGGACTTAGTCTCATTATAAAGACTTAGTCTCATGGGACTTGCTTAAGACATGATGAAGCACTCTCTGGTGGCCCGAACAGTCCGGAGCTGATAGAAAGGGACACCTAGTGGTTAAAGCACGTTATTGCATTTTATTATTTTGTTATCTTTCACAAAAATGAAACCATCAATAGCATAAAACAGAATTAACTGTCATTAGTAAACCACTCGAATAAAAAGATCATAAGTGGTTTTGTTTTACATATATTGTAAGGATAATAATAGCAATGTGTCTATGACACGTATAACACTGATTTGAAAAAAATACAGAACAAATGAATTCACTCCTTTAAATATACATTTCAGATGTGCTGTTTTGTTTAGTAATGGATATTGAATATGGAATAAAGGTTTTGAACAAGACCTGGTGTAACAATAATCAAAAAGGACATTAAAAGAGCTCCAGATGTTAATTATCTGTTTTTGCAAAAATAAAATATACAAAGTTGATTCTAGACTCTTTAAACACTGAGGTGATTGTATTCTTGTAATAGTAACAATAACAAGCTCCATTTTCTATCTCCAGTCCGACTCAATGTATTTGGTTCTATGCAAACTCAGTCATCTCCATTGTGATACAGTTATAAGGCCTTCACATGAGACTGTCAGTGGAGATTAAAGGGGATCAGGAGCTCACGTCAGCTGGAAGTGAGTCTCTCTCTGCACGAGTCAACACTTATTATACTGCTGTTCAACAGGATCATCTGTCATATACCATTTTTTTTATTTGCACAGGTGTGAAGTGTGAACAGTCAGCCTGTGTGTGCAGCCAGGTCAACGTCTGACCATCACCTGTCAGGTCTCTTATTCTGTTAGTTCATAATAATAATAAAATTCAATAACATGCTTTAACCACCAGGTGTCCCTTTCTATCAGCTGTGCACCTTTATGGTGTAAATACAGCCTATCTACCGATTGGATCAAATATAAAAGTCAGCTGAATTAGTGTTGATGCTGCAAGGAGACGTATTGTGTGAAAAGAAATGTAAGATGTTGTTTAATTGCTGATATATTTATGATCCACGTCAAGTTTTCAGTTTTGGTGGCAGTTCCTCCTGTTTGTCCAGAAGTCTTCTCATCAGGGCTATAAATACAGAACTACGGCAGAACTGTAATATGTAATGCAGTCGAACCGTGTATTACAATGCCGTTATGTGACGACTTCCAAAAAGGAAAGCAAGCACACTCGGAATAAAGTATTATTTAAAAAAAATTTTTTAATATTTTTTTCGGATTTCACATCACATAAACACCATTTCCCAGCGTGCATTGCGGCTAAACCATCCAATCACCGAGCTGAGGATCTTGCCTACGTCTGTTTCCGGTATTTTTTATGACGGATGTATTTTGTTATCCACACATTCCTTCACATTTACATTTTAATTTACATTAAAGTATTTCGTGAGGCCTTCTAACATGTTTTTAAATATAACTACGGTTGTAGTTGAAGAGTTTGTAAATTAACATGAACCGAAGCTGTTGCCTGGCAACGCACTCGCACAACGTCACGTCCGCTAATTTCCACATCCACACGCACGGATTAACATCGATTTAATACATGAATGTAGCCTTTGTTTCTGCTCAAAGAGGAGTCGACCAGCTGGGGCAACAAGAACATCGTAATCCAGTGTGAGTATTAAAATATAAATCATTATTATATTAATATTGACAATAACAACAGACCGTCGGGGGGGAGCGTTTGCTTGGCATTTCCGGGTATTTCTCCACTGGTTGGGCCGTGCTAACAATACCATGTAACTGTCACGTTTGAAGGGACGAAATCGTGACATCTTCACGTCTCCCAGCGAGGTGAATCGCCACATGTTCACGTCTTGCCGTGATACCGGGTTGGTTATCAGATGTATCCTGATGTAGCCATGTTTCCAGAAAGCACATGAAACTACACTGCAGGTCTTTCAGCGTCTGGCTAATGTTGCTAGCTTGTCTAATTTGTTCAATATCGTATAAGCGGAAAGAGGGTGGTCAAAGACTAAAGAGAGCATTAGAGGACAGACACACCTTCCTCTCTTTTATTCTGTTAAAGACATTTTATTCTAAGTCTCAGTGGTCGTATGTTTCTACACATTGGTCGGGACCAGTTGTGTAGTGGGGATTTTTTTACTGCGGGACGTTATTTTAATTAGGTCATCCCAAACAATGCCAAACAAGTGCGCACGCACGCAGTGCACTCACAAAACGGGCAGACAGGTCCACAGAAACTACCGGTATGCTTAGTCCTATAGATACTGTACTGCAAAAAGCAGTGACAACCAGAAACCAAGATGGTGACAACCAGAAACCAAGATGGTGACGACTAGAAACCAAGATGGTGACGACCGAAAAAGAAGATGGTGACGACTAGAAACAAGATGGTGACGACTAGAAACCAAGATGGTGACGACCAGAAACCAAGATGGTGACGACTAGAAACCAAGATGGTGACGACTAGAAACCAAGATGGTGACGACTAGAAACCAAGATAGTCACGACCAAAAAACAAGATGGTGACGACTAGAAACCAAGATGGTGACGACTAGAAACCAAGATGGTGATGACTAGAAACCAAGATGGTGATGACTAGAAACCAAGATGGTGATGACTAGAAACCAAGATGGTGACGACTAGAAACCAAGATGGTGACGACTAGAAACCAAGATGGTGATGACTAGAAACCAAGATGGTGACGACTAGAAACCAAGATGGTGATGACTAGAAACCAAGATGGTGACGACTAGAAACAAGATGGTGACGACTAGAAACCAAGATGGTGACGACCGAAAAGGAAGATGGTGACGAATAGAAACCAAGATGGTGACGACTAGAAACCAAGATGGTGACGACTAGACGACTAGAAACCAAGATGGTGACGACTGAAAAAGAAGATGGTGACGACTAGAAACAAGATGGTGACGACTAGAAACCAAGATGGTGACGACTAGAAACAAGATGGTGACGACTAGAAACCAAGATGGTGACGACCGAAAAGGAAGATGGTGACGACTAGAAACCAAGATGGTGACGACTAGACGACTAGAAACCAAGATGGTGACGACCAGAAACCAAGATGGTGACGACCGAAAAGGAAGATGGTGACGACTAGAAACCAAGATGGTGACGACTAGAAACCAAGATGGTGATGAAATCCTCCTCCTTACCTACAAGTCCCTCCATGCCCTTGCCCCCCAGTACCTATCGGACATCCTTCACCCACATGCCCCACCCCGGAACCTGCGGTCCTCAGACTCCGGCCTGCTTACCACCCCCCGCACCAAACTGCGAACCTTTGGGGACAGAGCCTTCAGCGTGGCAGCCCCCACCCTCTGGAACGCTCTCCCTGCGGAGATTCGCAACATCCCCACACTCGATGCCTTCAAAGGGGCCCTCAAGACCCATCTGTTTGCCAAGGCTTTCGGCCCCTAAATCGATCTGTTGTTTTGTCTGTCTGACTTTTGTTTTGTTGTGTTTGTTTTTTGCCCTATTACTTGTAAAGCGACCTTGGGTCCCTTGAAAGGCGCTATATAAATTCAAGTTATTATTATTATTATTATTATGACTAGAAACCAAGATGGTGACGACTAGAAACCAAGATGGTGACGACCGAAAAAGAAGATGGTGACGACTAGAAACAAGATGGTGACGACTAGAAACCAAGATGGTGACGACCAGAAACCAAGATGGTGACGATTAGAAACCAAGATGGTGACGACTAGAAACCAAGATGGTGACGACTAGAAACCAAGATAGTCACGACCAAAAAACAAGATGGTGACGACTAGAAACCAAGATGGTGACGACTAGAAACCAAGATGGTGACCTCTCCTTCACTGCAAACATCGCTGCTACAACTCGTTGCTGCAGATATACGCTATACAACATAAGGAAGATTCGTCCCCAGCTGACCCAGAAAGCCACCCAGGTTCTGGTCCAGGCTCTCGTCATCTCACGCCTAGACTACTGCAACTCCCTCCTGGCTGGTCTACCTGCATGTGCCATCCGACCTCTGCAGCTCATCCAGAATGCAGCGGCTCGTCTGGTCTTCAACCTTCCAAAATTTTCCCACACCACTCCGCTCCTCCGCTCCCTCCACTGGCTCCCGGTAACTGCTAGAATCCACTTCAAGACACTAGTACTTGCATACCATGCTGCGAATGGATCTGGCCCTTCCTACATCCAGGACATGGTTAAACTGTACACCCCAGCGCGTGCACTCCGCTCGGCATCAGCCAAACGACTCGCTGCACCCTCGCTGCGAGGTGGACCCAAGTTCCCATCAGCAAAAACACGTGGGTTTGCTATCCTGGCTCCAAGATGGTGGAATGAGCTCCCCATTGACATCAGGACGGCAGAAAGCCTGCACATCTTCCGGCGCAGACTGAAAACTCATCTCTTTAGATTCCACTTCGAGCGATAGAATTACTATCAAAGCACTTATATACTAACATAGGACTGGCCTATCTATAGCCAGCTGAGTAGCACTTGAAATGTGTGGCTCTATGATACCTGTTGTACTTATATGATTCTGTTTTTCTTCTGGGCTGTGTCTTCCTGGTCGTATGAACTTATTGTAAGTCGCTTTGGACAAAAGCGTCTGCTAAATGCAATGTAATGTAATGTAATGTAATGTGACGACTAGAAACCAAGATGGTGATGACTAGAAACCAAGATGGTGACGACTAGAAACCAAGATGGTGACGACTAGAAACCAAGATGGTCACGACCAAAAAACAAGATGGTGACGACTAGAAACCAAGATGGTGACGACTAGAAACCAAGATGGTGATGACTAGAAACCAAGATGGCGACGACTAGAAACCAAGATGGTGATGACTAGAAACCAAGATGGTGACGACTAGAAACCAAGATGGTGATGACTAGAAACCAAGATGGTGACGACTAGAAACCAAGATGGTGACGACTAGAAACCAAGATGGTGACGACTAGAAACCAAGATGGTGACGACTAGAAACCAAGATGGTGACGACTAGAAACCAAGATGTTGACGACTAGAAACCAGGATGGTGACGACTAGAAACCAGGATGCCATCTGCACCAAACAGATAATTGTCTGCATTCTTTAAGGACAGGCCTATACGTCGCTGGTTGACATTAAAATAATGTGGATTGACGGATTGAATGGAGCACGTCTGCATCTGGTGGTGAAACCCTGAGTTACAGAAGGAGGATCCCTGAAGGATGACGTCAGTGAGCTGCAGACAGAAGGTAAAAGCAGCAGCTCAGAGTTTCAGCTCAGTGAGGAGAGCAGCACCTCACACACTCTGGATCTCTGTATTATACACATTGATATAGGACGCTCAGTTTGGATCATCTGTCTTATGTGTTCTCATGATGAGGAACATGTGTTCACTGTTATTGCCATGTTTAAAGTGACATCTCCATCCAGGTAATGAACTGGTCATGTTGTGATGCTTGAAGAACCACAGGAGGATCATGGTGAACTCTACTCTCGTTTCATATTTCACTCTTGCTGCATACTTCGACACGGGGGTTTTTAAGTACTTGTTCTTCATGATTGTCATGTGTTTATATGTGTGTATCATAGGTGCCAACGTGTTGCTGATTGTGGTTATCTGTGTGAACAGGAGCTTACATGAACCTATGTACCTTTTTCTGTGCAGCCTGTTTGTAAATGAACTGTATGGTAGTACAGGGTTGTTTCCATTCCTTCTGGTTCAGGTCCTCTCTGACATTCACACTGTCTCTGCTCCGCTCTGCTTCCTGCAGGTTTTCTCTGTGCATACATACGGCAGTGTGGAACTGTTTACCTTAGGAATCATGTCTTATGACAGGTATCTTGCTATCTGTCATCCTCTGCAATATAACACACGTATGACGTCTAACAGGGTTGCGTTCCTCACGGTGTTTGTGTGGGTGTACAGTGTTCTGGCGAGTGTGGTCATGATGTCTCTGAGCGTCCCTCTGCAGCTGTGTGGGAACATCATTAACAAAGTGTACTGTGATAACTACTCCATTGTTAAGCTGGCCTGCTCTGACACTACAGTCATTAATGTGTGTGGACTGGTTTACATATTCACTGTGTTAGTAGCTCTTATAATACTGATCGTGTACTCGTACATGAGGATCCTCAGAGTGTGTTTCTCTGGCTGTAAGCAGAGCAGACAGAAAGCTGTCAGCACCTGCACACCTCACCTCGCTTCCCTCATCAACTTCTCCTTCGGGGCTTTCTTTGAGATAGTGCAGGGCAGGTTTAATATGAGGAAAGTACCCAATATTGTGAGAATTATCTTATCGTCGTACTGGCTCTCATGCCAACCGCTCTTCAACCCTTTATTGTACGGACTGAATGTAACCAAAATACGTGACATTTGCAGGAGTCTTGCTTTTTGGTAAAATAATGTGCAGAACTTCTTGTGTATCTTCCAAATGAGACCCTGATGATAGTGATGATGGTTCAATGATTCAAAATAAAAGGTGGATTGATCATGAATGCTGGTGGTGAATGTTTAAAGGCCGTATAGTAGGGATACGTCAGTGTCTGCACCGTGAGGATGGGTCATGCACATACTGTATGAGAGAAGTGCTCATGATCTAATGTAACTCAGACCTTTAGAATATTTACACCAATATCAGTCAATCTGCACTTGCTCTAGATGTTGATTCTTTACCGCTGTTTGAGAAAAATATCAATCTGATATTCTTAAAGCCTCCTTTGTCATACTCTGATACAGCATCTATTCCAAAAACACTTGTATTGACCCACGAGGAGCAAGTTTAGTTTTGAACAGATACCATATATTAATACAACTATTAATATTCATTCAATCACAAATAGGGCTTGATACTTAGTGACACAAAAGACAAGTGCTTAAAGTACATTTAAATGCCTTTCATATGGAATTCATATTCAAAATGATTTTGTATTTAATATAATTATTATACTAATTAATATAACTCAATGTACATCAAGTCACCTCTCAGGGGGGCACCACTTTATATCTAAGGACAACCATAGACTAACTCAGTGGTTCTTAACTGGTCAGTCCTCGGGACCCACTTTTACTTAAAGTGAAGTCCAGTGCATATTTCCCTCACATCCCTTCACAGAGCTAAAGAACGCTTTAAAGCTTTAATGAGATGATGGAATCAAAGCTGAACTGTTTAACATAAAGACACACATGCTGAAAACCCAATCCCAGCAGGGGGTCTGGGGGGATTCTCCCCAGCAGGGGGTTAGGGGGGGATTCTCCCCAGGAGATGAATACTAATATAAACTACGCATTCTGGCTCTGAGAAGAAAATAAATGTCACTACCCGACATGTTAATAATATGTGATGCCATTGTTTGTGTTTCACTTTGTTCTGACATCTCGCTGCTCCTCACAGAGAGAGCAAAGAGGAGAGGGTCTGTGTAAAGTACTTTGTGGGTAAGGGGAGATAGCCCCCATTGCTCTGCGACCTGTCAATCAGACCGGGGGTCATATTTCATCATGTGTTCATTTCTATCTGAAGTTGTAACCATGGATGTATAAAGAAGAGTTCTACCGCAAAGTTATTCTCCGTGGAGACTTCCGGCAGCACTCTTGATTCTGATTGGCCAGAAGACTCGAGAAAACATCAAAGATGTTTTTTTATTGAGAAGATGATCACTACGTGACAGAAGTTTCCGGTACTTCCAGTCCAACGCAGACTGCATGCACAGCGTTAGAACATCGGGCCTTCAAAATAAAAGTTTGACTTTTTTCAAAAAAACAAAAAAAGATATTGTTTTTATTTTCAACTTTGTCTTTTCTTCACTCACGTCTGCGACCCACTCAAAATGGGTCCGCGACCCACTTTTGGATCGCGACCCACCAGTTGAGAACCACTGGACTAACTAATGAAGTCTGTTCTGCAATATGAATTTATAATTACATATCAATAAAGTAAAGGTTAATGGATTAAGGAATTCTTGTTTAGTCACGTTGGCAATAATCAGCACGATATTAAAAAACAGAAATGTAAGATTTTCAGAAAAAACTGTGTATTTTGAAAATGTTTAAACTTTGTTGACTTTCTACAAAAAAGTGAGAAACTTGAGAGAAGAAGAAGCAAGTCTCAAGTCTCTATCACCACGTGCTCAGCAGCTACTGTGTAGATATGAAGAACTGAAGGCTCCTCCCACAGAGCAACATGAATATATATACGACATAAAACAAATAAAACAGATAAAATAGTGCAATAGAATGTTTTGAGATGCGCAAGTAAATACAAATAAAATAGAAAATAGTGCAAGAATATAGTGGGGAGGTGGAGCGTTACCAGTTGGATCTGGTGGGGAGGTGGAGCGTTACCAGTTGGATCTGGTGGGGAGGTGGAGGGTTACCAGTTGGATTTGGTGGGGAGGTGGAGCGTTACCAGTTGGATCTGGTGGGGAGGTGGAGCGTTACCAGTTGGATCTGGTGGGGAGGTGGAGCGTTACCAGTTGGATCTGGTGGGGAGGTGGAGCGTTACCAGTTGGATCTGGTGGGGAGGTGGAGCGTTACCAGTTGGATTTGGTGTAGCGTTACCAGTTGGATTTGGTGGGGAGGTGGAGCGTTACCAGTTGGATTTGGTGGGGAGGTGGAGCGTTGCCAGTTGGATTTGGTGGAGCGTTACCAGTTGGATTTGGTGGGGAGGTGGAGCGTTACCAGTTGGATTTGGTGGGGAGGTGGAGCGTTGCCAGTTGGATTTGGTGGAGCGTTACCAGTTGGATCTGGTGGGGAGGTGGAGCGTTACCAGTTGGATTTGGTGGGGAGGTGGAGCGTTACCAGTTGGATTTGGTGGGGAGGTGGAGCGTTGCCAGTTGGATTTGGTGGAGCGTTACCAGTTGGATTTGGTGGGGAGGTGGAGCGTTACCAGTTGGATCTGGTGGGGAGGTGGAGCGTTACCAGTTGGATCTGGTGGGGAGGTGGAGCGTTACCAGTTGGATCTGGTGGGGAGGTGGAGCGTTACCAGTTGGATCTGGTGGGGAGGTGGAGCGTTACCAGTTGGATTTGGTGGGGAGGTGGAGTGTTACCAGTTGGATCTGGTGGGGAGGTGGAGCGTTACCAGTTGGATCTGGTGGGGAGGTGGAGTGTTACCAGTTGGATTTGGTGTAGCGTTACCAGTTGGATTTGGTGGGGAGGTGGAGCGTTACCAGTTGGATTTGGTGGGGGAGGTGGAGCGTTGCCAGTTGGATTTGGTGGAGCGTTACCAGTTGGATTTGGTGGGGAGGTGGAGCGTTGCCAGTTGGATTTGGTGGAGCGTTACCAGTTGGATTTGGTGGGAAGGTGGAGCGTTACCAGTTGGATCTGGTGGGGAGGTGGAGCGTTACCAGTTGGATCTGGTGGAGCGTTACCAGTTGGATCTGGTGGGGAGGTGGAGCGTTACCAGTTGGATCTGGTGGAGCGTTACCAGTTGGATTTGGTGGGGAGGTGGACTGTTACCAGTTGGATCTGGTGGAGCGTTACCAGTTGGATCTGGTGGGGAGGTGGAGCGTTACCAGTTGGATCTGATGGAGCGTTACCAGTTGGATCTGGTGGGGAGGTGGAGCGTTACCAGTTGGATCTGGTGGAGCGTTACCAGTTGGATCTGGTGGAGTGTTACCAGTTGGATCTGGTGGAGCGTTACCAGTTGGATCTGGTGGGGAGGTGGAGCGTTACCAGTTGGATCTGATGGAGCGTTACCAGTTGGATCTGGTGGGGAGGTGGAGCGTTACCAGTTGGATTTGGTGTAGCGTTACCAGTTGGATTTGGTGGGAAGGTGGAGCGTTACCAGTTGGATCTGGTGGGGAGGTGGAGCGTTACCAGTTGGATCTGGTGGAGCGTTACCAGTTGGATCTGGTGGGGAGGTGGAGCGTTACCAGTTGGATCTGGTGGGGAGGTGGAGCGTTACCAGTTGGATCTGGTGGAGCGTTACCAGTTGGATCTGGTGGGGAGGTGGAGCGTTACCAGTTGGATCTGGTGGAGCGTTACCAGTTGGATCTGGTGGGGAGGTGGAGCGTTACCAGTTGGATCTGGTGGAGCGTTACCAGTTGGATCTGGTTGGGCTCACCTCTACGCACAGCGTCGGCTCTGGAACCTTACTTCTGGATAGGGGTTGGACTCTATTCTTCTCCGGAGTTGCTCAAGGTGTGAGGCGCCGGGCGGGTGTGGGGATACTCACAAGCCCACGGTTGGGTGCTGCTTTGTTGGAGTTTACCCCAGTGGACGAGAGGGTCGCCTCCCTACGCCTGCGGGTTATGGGGGGGGAAAACTCTGACTGTTGGGTGTGCTTATAATAATAATAATAAATTCGATTTATAAAGCACCTTTCATTGCTAACAGCAATCCCAAGCTGCTATGGTCTGTGGAGTCCTCAGGTGGTCTGTGGAGTCCTCAGGTGATCTGTGGAGTCCTCAGGTGGTCTGGGAGGAAATTCCACAGGTGAGGAGCAGCTGCACAGAGAGCCCAATCCCCCATTGTGCGGGGTTTGGTCCTCGGGGGGCGAAGCCGATGGTTGGTTGTGGAACGGAGGTTGCGTTTGGAGGCTTGTGATGTGAGAAGTTCCTTTAGGTATGGAGGAGCGTTCCCATGGATGCATTGATGGGTCAGTAGTGCGATCTTGTATTTGATCCCGAATGAGACAGGAAGCCAGTGGAGGAAATGAAGAACGGGTGTGATGTGGTTGTACTTTCTCACCATCATCAGGATCCTAGCGGCACTGTTCTGTACGTATTGGAGCTTCTGAAGGCTCCCGCTAGGAGTCCCGATGAGGAGAGCGTTGCAGTAGTCGAGCCTTGAGGAGACGAATGCATCGACCAGTTGTTCAGCATCTGACAGGGAGAGTGTAGGACGGAGTTTTGCAATGTTCCTGAGGTGGTAGAAGGAGGTTTTGCACAGGTGTTTGATGTGGGTGTCAAAGGTCGGATGCCTGTCAAATCTTACACCCAGGTTGGTAACTGCTGTGGAGAGGGGTATGTTTTGGCCAGAAAAGGTGATGTGGGTTATGGGGGATGACTGGACCTGGTTTGGTGTGCCAACCAAAATAGCTTCCGTTTTGGAGCTATTTAGCTGCAGGAAGTTTTGTTGCACCAAATAGCAGTTCAGAGTATTCGGCCTTCTTGGAGACCCTGGAAATAGTCCTGTATGGGGCTCCTGAAGGGGACTCCTTAGTCTTGCTGGTAGACTTCAAAATACATGTGGGCAATGATGGAGACACTTGGAGGGGCGTGATTGTGAGGAATTCCCCCCCCCCCCCGATATGAACCTGAGTGATGGTTTGTTACTGGACTTCTGTGCTAGTCATGGATTGGCCATAACAAACATCATGTTCGAACATAAGGATGCTCATAAGTGTACGTGGTATCAGAGCGAACGAGGCAGAAGGTCCATGATCGATTTTGTTTTTGTATCATCGGACCTGAGGCCGTATGTTTTGGACACTCGGGTAAAGAGAGAGGTGGAGAACTGATCACCATCTGGTGGTGAGTTGGGTGCAGTGGGGGGGGGGGGGGTGGCCTCTGGACAGACCTGGTAAGCCCAAATGTGTAGTGTTGGTGAACTGGGAACGTCTGGAGGAGTCCCAAGTCCAGGAGGCCTTCAACTCACACCTCCGGCGGAGCTTTTCAGGCATCCCTGTGGAGGCTGGGGACATTGAACCAGAGTGAGCGGTGTTCAAAGCCTCTATTTCCGAAACCCCGGCGGGGAGATTTGGTCTCAAGGTCTTAGGTGCCTCAAGGTAACCCTTGAACCTCCTGGTGGGCACCGGTGGTGAGGGAATGCTCCGGTTTTGGGACAACATTAACATGGGATCACTCCGGTCATTGTACGTACTTCGTCTCACTGGAATATTAACGGTAAGATTGAAAACAACATTGACCCAATTTCTCCGGTCAATGACGGGAGAGTTTTGAAAGTGACAAAACACTGTTCCACCAGAAACCAAGATGGTGATGTCTAGAAACCAAGATGGTGACGACTAGAAACCAAGATGGTGACGACTAGAAACCAAGATGGTGACGACTAGAAACCAAGATGGTGACGACCAAAAAACAAGATGGTGACGACAAGAAACCAAGATGGTGATGTCTAGAAACCAAGATGGTGACGACTAGAAACCAAGATGGTGACGACTAGAAACCAAGATGGTGACGACTAGAAACCAAGATGGTGAAGACCAGAAACCAAGATGGTGACGACTAGAAACCAAGATGGTGACGACTAGAAACCAAGATGGTGACGACTAGAAACCAAGATGGTGACGACTAGAAACCAAGATGGTGATGTCTAGAAACCAAGATGGTGACGACTAGAAACCAAGATGGTGACGACTAGAAACCAAGATGGTGACGACTAGAAACCAAGATCGTGACGACCAGAAACCAAGATGGTGAAGACCAGAAACCAAGATGGTGACGACTAGAAACCAAGATGGTGACGACTAGAAACCAAGATGGTGACGACAAGAAACCAAGATGGTGACGACTAGAAACCAAGATGGCGACGACTAGATACCAAGATGGCGACGACTAGAAACCAAGATGGTGACGACTAGAAACCAAGATGGTGACGACTAGAAACCAAGATGGCGACGACTAGAAACCAAGATGGTGACGACTAGAAACCAAGATGGTGACGACTAGAAACCAAGATGGCGACGACTAGAAACCAAGATGGCGACGACTAGAAACCAAGATGGTGAATTCTAGAAACCAAGATGGTGACGACTAGAAACCAAGAAGGTGACGACTAGAAACCAAGATGGTGAATTCTAGAAACCAAGATGGTGACGACTAGAAACCAAGATGGTGAAGACCAGAAACCAAGATGGTGACGACAAGAAACCAAGATGGTGAATTCTAGAAACCAAGATCGTGACGACTAGAAACCAAGATGGTGAAGACCAGAAACCAAGATGGTGACGACTAGAAACCAAGATGGTGACGACTAGAAACCAAGATGGTGACGACAAGAAACCAAGATGGTGATGTCTAGAAACCAAGATGGTGAATTCTAGAAACCAAGATGGTGACGACTAGAAACCAAGATGGTGAAGACCAGAAACCAAGATGGTGACGACAAGAAACCAAGATGGTGAATTCTAGAAACCAAGATGGTGACGACCAGAAACCAAGATGGTGAATTCTAGAAACCAAGATGGTGACGACTAGAAACCAAGATGGTGACGACTAGAAACCAAGATGGTGAATTCTAGAAACCAAGATGGTGACGACAAGAAACCAAGATGGTGAAGACCAGAAACCAAGATGGTGACGACTAGAAACCAAGATGGTGACGACTAGAAACCAAGATGGTGAATTCTAGAAACCAAGATGGTGACGACCAGAAACCAAGATGGTGACGACAAGAAACCAAGATGGTGACGACAAGAAACCAAGATGGTGACGACGAGAAACCAAGATGGTGACGACAAGAAACCAAGATGGTGAAGACCAGAAACCAAGATGGTGACGACTAGAAACCAAGATGGTGAATTCTAGAAACCAAGATGGTGACGACTAGAAACCAAGATGGTGAAGACCAGAAACCAAGATGGTGACGACTAGAAACCAAGATGGTGACGACTAGAAACCAAGAAGGTGACGACTAGAAACCAAGATGGTGAAGACCAGAAACCAAGATGGTGACGACTAGAAACCAAGATGGTGAAGACCAGAAACCAAGATGGTGACGACTAGAAACCAAGATGGTGACGACTAGAAACCAAGATGGTGAATTCTAGAAACCAAGATGGTGAATTCTAGAAACCAAGATGGTGACGACCAGAAACCAAGATGGTGACGACTAGAAACCAAGATGGTGAATTCTAGAAACCAAGATGGTGACGACCAGAAACCAAGATGGTGAATTCTAGAAACCAAGATGGTGAATTCTAGAAACCAAGATGGTGACGACAAGAAACCAAGATGGTGAAGACCAGAAACCAAGATGGTGACGACCAGAAACCAAGATGGTGAATTCTAGAAACCAAGATGGTGACGACCAGAAACCAAGATGGTGACGACTAGAAACCAAGATGGTGACGAC
Organism: Harpagifer antarcticus; assembly: GCA_902827135.1. Classification (NCBI taxonomy): domain Eukaryota; kingdom Metazoa; phylum Chordata; class Actinopteri; order Perciformes; family Harpagiferidae; genus Harpagifer; species Harpagifer antarcticus. The sequence goes on from CADEHL010001425.1 coordinate 42,586, forward strand.
AAGAAACCAAGATGGTGAAGACCAGAAACCAAGATGGTGACGACTAGAAACCAAGATGGTGACGACAAGAAACCAAGATGGTGACGACCAGAAACCTAAATCGTGACGACCAGAAACCAAGATGGTGACGACTAGAAACCAAGATGTTGACGACTAGAAACCAAGATGGTGACGACTAGAAACCAAGATGGTGATGAGCAGAAACCAAGATGGTGACGACCAAAAACCAAGATGGTGACGACTAGAAACCAAGATGGTGACGACTAAAAAACAAGATGGTGACGACCGAAAAAGAAGATGGTGAGGACAAGAAACAAAGATGGTGACGACCGAAAAAGAAGATGGTGACGACTAGAAACCAAGATGGTGACGACTAGAAACCAAGATGGTGACGACCAAAAACCAAGATGGTGACGACTAGAAACCAAGATGGTGACGACCGAAAAAGAAGATGGTGACGACTAGAAACCAAGATGGTGACGACTTGAAACCAAGATGGTGACGACCGAAAAAGAAGATGGTGACGACTAGAAACCAAGATGGTGACGACTAGAAACCAAGATGGTGACGACCGAAAAAGAAGATGGTGACGACTAGAAACCAAGATGGTGATGTCTAGAAACCAAGATGGTGACGACTAGAAACCAAGATGGTGATGAGCAGAAACCAAGATGGTGACGACTAGAAACCAAGATGGTGACGACGAGAAACCAAGATGATGACGACTAAAAAACAAGATGATGACGACCGAAAAAGAAGATGTTGACGACTAGAAACCAAGATGGTGATGAGCAGAAACCAAGATGGTGATGACCAGAAACCAAGATGGTGAAGACTAGAAACCAAGATGGTGAAGACTAGAAACAAAGATGGTGAAGACTAGAAACCAAGATGGTGACGACCAGAAACCTAAATCGTGACGACCAGAAACCTAAATCGTGATGACCAGAAACCAAGATGGCGACGACCAGAAACCAAGATGGTGAAGACTAGAAACCAAGATGGTGACGACTAGAAACCAAGATGGTGACGACCGAAAAATATGATGGTGACGACTAGAAAACAAGATGGCGACGACCAGAAACCAAGATGGTGACGACCAAAAAACAAGATGGCGACGACCAGAAACCAAGATGGTGACGACCAAAAAACAAGATGGTGACGACTAAAAAACAAGATGGTGACGACCAAAAAATAAGATGGTGACGACTAGAAAACAAGATCGTGACGACTAGAAAACAAGATGGCGACGACCAGAAACCAAGATGGTGACGACCAAAAAACAAGATGGCGACGACCAGAAACCAAGATGGTGACGACCAAAAAACAAGATGGTGATGACTAGAAAACAAGATGGTGACGACCAAAAAACAAGATGGTGATGACTAGAAAACAAGATGGTGACGACCAAAAAACAAGATGGTGATGACTAGAAACCAAGATGGTGACGACCAAAAAATAAGATGGTGACGACTAGAAAACAAGATGGTGACGACTAGAAAACAAGATGGTGACGACCAAAAAACAAGATGGTGATGATTAGAAACCAAGATGGTGACGACCAAAAAATAAGATGGTGACGACTAGAAAACAAGATGGTGACGACTAGAAAATAAGATGGTGACGACCAAAAAACAAGATGGTGACGACCAAAAAATAAGATGGTGACGACTAGAAAACAAGATGGTGACGACTAGAAAATAAGATGGTGACGACTAGAAAACAAGATCGTGACGACCAGAAACCAAGATGGTGACGACCAGAAACCAAGATGGTGATGACCAAAAAACAAGATGGTGATGACTAGAAACCAAGATGGTGACGACCAAAAAATAAGATGGTGACGACTAGAAAACAAGATGGTGACGACTAGAAAACAAGATGGTGACGACCAAAAAACAAGATGGTGATGACTAGAAACCAAGATGGTGACGACCAAAAAAGAAGATGGTGACGACTAGAAAAAGAAGATGGTGACGACTAGAAAATAAGATGGTGACGACCAAAAAACAAGATGGTGATGACTAGAAAACAAGATCGTGACGACCGAAAAATATGATGGTGACGACTAGAAAACAAGATGGCGACGACCAGAAACCAAGATGGTGACGACCAAAAAACAAGATGGCGACGACCAGAAACCAAGATGGTGACGACCAAAAAACAAGATGGTGATGACTAGAAAACAAGATGGTGACGACCAAAAAACAAGATGGTGATGACTAGAAACCAAGATGGTGACGACCAAAAAATAAGATGGTGACGACTAGAAAACAAGATGGTGACGACTAGAAAACAAGATGGTGACGACCAAAAAACAAGATGGTGATGACTAGAAACCAAGATGGTGACGACCAAAAAATAAGATGGTGACGACTAGAAAACAAGATGGTGACGACTAGAAAATAAGATGGTGACGACCAAAAAACAAGATGGTGATGACTAGAAAACAAGATCGTGACGACCGAAAAATATGATGGTGACGACTAGAAAACAAGATGGCGACGACCAGAAACCAAGATGGTGACGACCAAAAAACAAGATGGCGACGACCAGAAACCAAGATGGTGACGACCAAAAAATAAGATGGTGACGACCAAAAAACAAGATGGTGATGACTAGAAAACAAGATGGTGACGACCAAAAAACAAGATGGTGATGACTAGAAACCAAGATGGTGACGACCAAAAAATAAGATGGTGACGACTAGAAAACAAGATGGTGACGACTAGAAAACAAGATGGTGACGACCAAAAAACAAGATGGTGATGACTAGAAACCAAGATGGTGACGACCAAAAAATAAGATGGTGACGACTAGAAAACAAGATGGTGACGACTAGAAAATAAGATGGTGACGACCAAAAAATAAGATGGTGACGACTAGAAAACAAGATGGTGACGACCAAAAAACAAGATGGTGACGACCAAAAAATAAGATGGTGACGACTAGAAAATAAGATGGTGACGACTAAAAAACAAGATGGTGACGACCAAAAAATAAGATGGTGACGACTAGAAAATAAGATGGTGACGACCAAAAAACAAGATGGTGACGACCAAAAAATAAGATGGTGACGACTAGAAAACAAGATGGTGACGACTAGAAAATAAGATGGTGACGACCAAAAAACAAGATGGTGACGACCAAAAAATATGATGGTGACGACTAGAAAACAAGATGGTGACGACTAGAAAATAAGATGGTGACGACCAAAAAACAAGATGGTGACGACCAAAAAATAAGATGGTGACGACCAGAAAACAAGATCGTGACGACTAGAAAACAAGATCGTGACGACTAGAAAACAAGATCGTGACGACTAGAAAACAAGATCGTGACGACCGAAAAATATGATGGTGACGACCAAAAAACAAGATGGTGACGACTAGAAAACAAGATGGTGACGACTAGAAAACAAGATCGTGACGACTAGAAAACAAGATCGTGACGACTAGAAAACAAGATCGTGACGACTAGAAAACAAGATCGTGACGACTAGAAAACAAGATCGTGACGACCGAAAAAATATGATGGTGACGACCAAAAAACAAGATGGTGACGACTAGAAAACAAGATGGTGACGACTAGAAAACAAGATCGTGACGACCAGAAAACAAGATCGTGACGACTAGAAAACAAGATCGTGACGACTAGAAAACAAGATCGTGACGACTAGAAAACAAGATCGTGACGACTAGAAAACAAGATCGTGACGACTAGAAAACAAGATCGTGACGACTAGAAAACAAGATGGTGACGACCAAAAAACAAGATGGCGACGACCAGAAAACAAGATGGTGACGACCAAAAAACAAGATGGTGACGACCAGAAACCAAGATGGTGACGACCAAAAAACAAGATGGCGACGACCAGAAACCAAGATGGTGACGACCAAAAAACAAGATGGTGACAACTAGAAAACAAGATGGTGACGACTAGAAAACAAGATGGTGACGACCAAAAAACAAGATGGTGACGACTAGAAACCAAGATGGTGACGACTAGAAAACAAGATCGTGACGACCAGAAAACAAGATCGTGACGACTAGAAAACAAGATCGTGACGACTAGAAAACAAGATCGTGACGACCAGAAAACAAGATGGTGACGACTAGAAAACAAGATGGTGACGACCAAAAAACAAGATGGTGACGACTAGAAAACAAGATGGTGACGACTAGAAAACAAGATCGTGACGACCAGAAAACAAGATCGTGACGACTAGAAAACAAGATCGTGACGACTAGAAAACAAGATCGTGACGACTAGAAAACAAGATCGTGACGACTAGAAAACAAGATCGTGACGACTAGAAAACAAGATCGTGACGACTAGAAAACAAGATGGTGACGACCAAAAAACAAGATGGCGACGACCAGAAAACAAGATGGTGACGACCAAAAAACAAGATGGTGACGACCAGAAACCAAGATGGTGACGACCAAAAAACAAGATGGCGACGACCAGAAACCAAGATGGTGACGACCAAAAAAACAAGATGGTGACAACTAGAAAACAAGATGGTGACGACTAGAAAACAAGATGGTGACGACCAAAAAACAAGATGGTGATGACTAGAAACCAAGATGGTGACGACCAGAAACCAAGATGGTGAAGACTAGAAACCAAGATGGTGACGACCAAAAAACAAGATGGCGACGACCAGAAAACAAGATGGTGACGACCAAAAAACAAGATGGTGACAACTAGAAAACAAGATGGTGACGACCAAAAAACAAGATGGCGACGACCAGAAAACAAGATGGTGACGACCAGAAAACAAGATGGCGACGACCAGAAAACAAGATGGTGACGACCAAAAAACAAGATGGTGACGACTAGAAACCAAGATGGTGACGACTAGAAAACAAGATGGCGACGACCAGAAACCAAGATGGCGACGACCAGAAAACAAGATGGTGACGACCAAAAAACAAGATGGTGACAACTAGAAAACAAGATGGTGACGACTAGAAAACAAGATGGTGACGACTAGAAAACAAGATGGTGACGACTAGAAACCAAGATGGTGACGACTAGAAAACAAGATGGCGACGACCAGAAACCAAGATGGCGACGACCAGAAAACAAGATGGTGACGACCAAAAAACAAGATGGTGACGACTAGAAACCAAGATGGTGACGACTAGAAAACAAGATGGCGACGACCAGAAACCAAGATGGCGACGACCAGAAAACAAGATGGTGACGACCAAAAAACAAGATGGTGACAACTAGAAAACAAGATGGTGACGACTAGAAAACAAGATGGTGACGACTAGAAAACAAGATGGTGACGACCAAAAAACAAGATGGTGACGACTAGAAAACAAGATGGTGACGACCAGAAAACAAGATGGTGACGACCAGAAAACAAGATGGTGACGACCGAAAAACAAGATGGTGACGACTAGAAACCAAGATGGTGACGACTAGAAACCAAGATGGTGACGACTAGAAAACAAGATGGCGACGACCAGAAACCAAGATGGCGACGACCAGAAAACAAGATGGTGACGACCAAAAAACAAGATGGTGACAACTAGAAAACAAGATGGTGACGACTAGAAAACAAGATGGTGACGACTAGAAAACAAGATGGTGACGACCAAAAAACAAGATGGTGACGACCGAAAAACAAGATGGTGACGACTAGAAAACAAGATGGTGACGACCAGAAACCAAGATGGTGACGACTAAAAAACAAGATGGTGACAAGTAGAAACCAAGATGGTGACAACCAAAAACAAGATGTTGACGACTAGAAACCAAGATGTTGACGACTAGAAACCAAGATGGTGACGACAACAAACCAAGATGGTGACGACTAGAAACCAAGATGGTGACGACTAAAAAACAAGATGGTGACAAGTAGAAACCAAGATGGTGACAACCAAAAACAAGATGTTGACGACTAGAAACCAAGATGTTGACGACTAGAAACCAAGATGGTGACGACAACAAACCAAGATGGTGACGACTAGAAACCAAGATGTTGACGACTAGAAACCAAGATGGTGACGACCAGAACCCAATATGCTGAAGACTAGAAACCAAGATGGTGACGACCAGAAACCAATATGGTGAAGACTAGAAACCAAGATGGTGAAGTCTAGAAACCAAGATGGTGACGACCAAAAAACAAGATGGTGACGACTTGAAACCAAGATGGTGACGACCAGAAACCAAGATGTTGACGACCAGAAACCAAGATGGTGACGACTAGAAACCAAGATGTTGACGACTAGAAACCAAGATGGTGATGAGCAGAAACCAAGATGGTGACGACTAGAAACCAAGATGGTGACGACTAGAAACCAAGATGGTGATGAGCAGAAACCAAGATGGTGACAACCAAAAACAAGATGGTGACGACAACAAACCAAGATGGTGACGACCAGAAACCAATATGGTGAAGACTAGAAACCAAGATGGTGACAAGTAGAAACCAAGATGGTGACGACCAGAAACCAAGATGGTGACGACTTGAAACCAAGATGGTGACGACCAGAAACCAAGATGTTGATGAGCAGAAACCAAGATGGTGACGACTTGAAACCAAGATGGTGACGACTAGAAACCAAGATGTTGACGACTAGAAACCAAGATGGTGACGACTAGAAACCAAGATGTTGACGACTAGAAACCAAGATGGTGACGACTAGAAACCAAGATGGTGACGACTAGAAACCAAGATGGTGACGACCAAAAAACAAGATGGTGACGACTTGAAACCAAGATGGTGACGACCAGAAACCAAGATGTTGATGAGCAGAAACCAAGATGGTGACGACTAGAAACCAAGATGGTGATGAGCAGAAACCAAGATGGTGACGACTAGAAATCAAGATGGTGATGAGCAGATACCAAGATGGTGACGACTTGAAACCAAGATGGTGACGACTAGAAACCTAAATCGTGACGACCATAAACCTAAATCGTGACGACCAGAAACCAAGATGTTGACGACTAGAAACCTAAATCGTGACGACCAGAAACCAAGATGGTGATGAGCAGAAACCAAGATGGTGACGACTAGAAACCAAGATCGTGACAACGAGAAACCAAGATGGTGACGACCGAAACCAAGATGGTGAAGACTAGAAACCAAGATGGTGAAGTCTAGAAACCAAGATGGTGACGACCAAAAAACAAGATGGTGACGACTTGAAACCAAGATGGTGAAGTCTAGAAACCAAGATGGTGACGACTAGAAATCAAGATGGTGAAGACTAGAAACCAAGATGGCGACGACCAGAAACCAAGATGGTGAAGACTAGAAACCAAGATGGTGACAACCAAAAACAAGATGGCGACGACCAGAAACCAAGATGGTGAAGACTAGAAACCAAGATGGTGACGACCAGAAACCTAAATCGTGACGACCAGAAACCTAAATCGTGACGACCAGAAACCAAGATGGTGACGACTAGAAACCAAGATGTTGACGACTAGAAACCAAGATGGTGAAGTCTAGAAACTAAGATGGTGACGACCAAAAAACAAGATGGTGACGACTTGAAACCAAGATGGTGAAGAACAGAAACCAATATGGTGATGACCAGAAACCAAGATGGTGAAGACTAGAAACCAAGATGGTGACAAGTAGAAACCAAGATGGTGACAACCAAAAACAAGATGGTGGGGACAACAAACCAAAAGGGTGACGACTAGAAACCAAGATGGTGAAGACTAGAAACCAAGATGGTGACGACCAGAAACCTAAATCGTGACGACCAGAAACCAAGATGGTGACGACTAGAAACCAAGATGTTGACGACTAGAAACCAAGATGGTGACGACTAGAAACCAAGATGGTGATGACCAAAAACCAAGATGGTGACGACTAGAAACCAAGATGGTGACGACTAAAAAACAAGATGGTGAGGACAAGAAACAAAGATGGTGACGACCGAAAAAGAAGATGGTGACGACTAGAAACCAAGATGGTGACGACTAGAAACCAAGATGGTGACGACCAAAAACCAAGATGGTGACGACTAGAAACCAAGATGGTGACGACCGAAAAAGAAGATGGTGACGACTAGAAACCAAGATGGTGACGACTTGAAACCAAGATGGTGATGTCTAGAAACCAAGATGGTGACGACTAGAAACCAAGATGGTGACGACTAGAAACCAAGATGGTGATGAGCAGAAACCAAGATGGTGACGACTAGAAACCAAGATGGTGACGACGAGAAACCAAGATGGTGACGACCAAAAACCAAGATGGTGACGACTAGAAACCAAGATGGTGACGACTAAAAAACAAGATGATGACGACCGAAAAAGAAGATGGTGACGACTAGAAACCAAGATTGTGACGACTAGAAACCTAAATGTTGACGACTAGAAACCAAGATGGTGACGACTAGAAACCAAGATGGTGACGACTAGAAACCAAGATGGTGATGAGCAGAAACCAAGATGGTGACGACTAGAAACCAAGATCGTGACAACGAGAAACCAAGATGGTGACGACCAAAAACCAAGATGGTGACGACTAGAAACCAAGATGGTGACGACTAAAAAACAAGATGATGACGACCGAAAAAGAAGATGGTGACGACTAGAAACCAAGATTGTGACGACTAGAAACCTAAATGTTGACGACTAGAAACCAAGATGGTGATGAGCAGAAACCAAGATGGTGAAGACTAGAAACCAAGATGGTGAAGACTAGAAACCAAGATGGTGAAGACTAGAAACAAAGATGGTGAAGACTAGAAACCAAGATGGTGACGACCAGAAAACAAGATGGTGACGACTAGAAACCAAGATGGTGATGACCAGAAACCAAGATGGTGAAGACTAGAAACCAAGATGGTGAAGACTAGAAACAAAGATGGTGAAGACTAGAAACCAAGATGGTGACGACCAGAAACCTAAATCGTGACGACCAGAAACCTAAATCGTGATGACCAGAAACCAAGATGGCGACGACCAGAAACCAAGATGGTGAAGACTAGAAACCAAGATGGTGACGACTAGAAACCAAGATGGTGACGACTAGAAACCAAGATGGTGACGACTAGAAACCAAGATGGTGACGACTAGAAACCAAGATGGTGACGACTAGAAACCAAGATGGTGAGGATTAGAAACCAAGATCGTGACAACGAGAAACCAAGATGGTGACGACTAGAAACCAAGATGGTGATGAGCAGAAACCAAGATGGTGACGACCAGAAACCTAAATGTTGACGACTAGAAACCAAGATGGTGACGACTAGAAACCAAGATGTTGACGACTAGAAACCAAGATGGTGACGACTAGAAACCAAGATGGTGATGAGCAGAAACCAAGATGGTGACGACTAGAAACCAAGATGGTGACGACCAGAAACCTAAATCGTGACGACCAGAAACCAAGATGGTGACGACTAGAAACCAAGATGTTGACGACTAGAAACCAAGATGGTGACGACTAGAAACCAAGATGGTGATGAGCAGAAACCAAGATGGTGACGACTAGAAACCAAGATGGTGACGACTAGAAACCAAGATGGTGAGGATTAGAAACCAAGATGGTGACGACTAGAAACCAAGATGGTGACGACCGAAAAAGAAGATGGTGACGACTAGAAACCTAAATCGTGACGACCAGAAACCTAAATCGTGACGACCAGAAACCTAAATCGTGACGACTAGAAACCAAGATGTTGACGACTAGAAACCAAGATGGTGACGACTAGAAACCAAGATGGTGACGACCGAAAAAGAAGATTGTGACGACTAGAAACCAAGATGGTGATGAGCAGAAACCAAGATGGTGACGACCAGAAACCTAAATGTTGACGACTAGAAACCAAGATGGTGATGAGCAGAAACCAAGATGGTGACGACCAGAAACCTAAATCGTGACGACCAGAAACCAAGATGGTGACGACTAGAAACCAAGATGTTGACGACTAGAAACCAAGATGGTGACGACTAGAAACCAAGATGGTGACGACCGAAAAAGAAGATGGTGAGGACTAGAAACCAAGATGGTGATGAGCAGAAACCAAGATGGTGACGACCAGAAACCTAAATGTTGACGACTAGAAACCAAGATGGTGACGACCGAAAAAGAAGATGGTGAGGACCAGAAACCTAAATCGTGACGACCAGAAACCTAAATCGTGACGACCAGAAACCTAAATCGTGACGACCAGAAACCAAGATGGTGAAGACTAGAAACCAAGATGTTGACGACAAGAAACCAAGATGGTGACGACTAGAAACCAAGATGGTGACGACTAGAAACCAAGATGGTGATGAGCAGAAACCAAGATGGTGACGACTAGAAACCAAGATGGTGAGGATTAGAAACCAAGATGGTGACGACTAGAAACCAAGATGGTGACGACCGAAAAAGAAGATGGTGACGACCAGAAACCTAAATCGTGACGACCAGAAACCTAAATCGTGACGACCAGAAACCAAGATGGTGACGACTAGAAACTAAGATGTTGACGACTAGAAACCAAGATGGTGACGACTAGAAACCAAGATGGTGACGAAAAGAAACCAAGATGGTGATGAGCAGAAACCAAGATGGTGATGACTAGAAACCAAGATGGTGATGAGCAGAAACCTAAATCGTGACGACTAGAAACCAAGATGGTGACGACTAGAAACCAAGATGGTGACGAAAAGAAACCAAGATGGTGATGAGCAGAAACCAAGATGGTGACGACTAGAAACCAAGATGGTGATGAGCAGAAACCAAGATGGTGACGACTAGAAACCAAGATGGTGACGACTAGAAATCAAGATGGTGAGGATTAGAAACCAAGATCGTGACAACGAGAAACCAAGATGGTGACGACCAAAAACCAAGATGGTGACGACTAGAAACCAAGATGGTGACGACTAGAAAACAAGATGGTGACGACCGAAAAAGAAGATGGTGAGGACAAGAAACAAAGATTGTGACGACTAGAAACCAAGATGGTGATGACTAGAAACCTAAATCGTGACGACCAGAAACCAAGATGGTGACGACTAGAAACCAAGATGTTGACGACTAGAAACCAAGATGGTGATGAGCAGAAACCAAGATGGTGACGACTAGAAACCAAGATGGTGATGAGCAGAAACCTAAATCGTGACGACCAGAAACCAAGATGTTGACGACTAGAAACCAAGATGGTGATGACTAGAAACCAAGATGGTGATGAGCAGAAACCAAGATGGTGACGACTAGAAACCAAGATGGTGACGACTAGAAATCAAGATGGTGAGGATTAGAAACCAAGATGGTGATGACTAGAAACCTAAATCGTGACGACCAGAAACCAAGATGGTGACGACTAGAAACCAAGATGTTGACGACTAGAAACCAAGATGGTGATGAGCAGAAACCAAGATGGTGACGACTAGAAACCAAGATGGTGACGACTAGAAACCAAGATGGTGACGACCGAAAAAGAAGATGGTGACGACTAGAAACCAAGATGGTGATGAGCAGAAACCAAGATGGTGATGAGCAGAAACCAAGATGTTGACGACTAGAAACCAAGATGGTGACGACTAGAAACCAAGATGGTGAACACTAGAAACCAAGATGGTGACGACTAGAAACCAAGATGGTGACGACTAGAAACCTAGATGGTGAACACTAGAAACCAAGATGGTGACGACTAGAAACCAAGATGGTGACGACTAGAAACCTAGATGGTGAACACTAGAAACCAAGATGGTGAACACTAGAAACCAAGATGGTGATGTCTAGAAACCAAGATGCCATCTGCACCAATCAGAGAATTATCTGCATTCTTTAAGAACAGGCCTATACGTCGCTGGTTGACATTAAAATAATGTGGATTGACGGATTGAATGGAGCACGTCTGCATCTGGTGGTGAAACCCTGAGTTACAGAAGGAGGATCGCTGAAGGATGACGTCAGTGAGCTGCAGACAGAAGGTAAAAGCAGCAGCTCAGAGTTTCAGCTCAGTGAGGAGAGCAGCACCTCACACACTCTGGATCTCTGTATTATACACATTGATATAGGACGCTCAGTTTGGATCATCTGTCTTATGTGTTCTCATGATGAAGAACATGTGTTCACTGTTATTGCCATGTTTAAAGTGACATCTCCATCCAGGTAATGAACTGCTCATGTTGTGATGCTTGAAGAACCACAGGAGGATCATGGTTAACTCTACGGAAGCATCCTATTTTATACTGAGTGCATATTCTGACACCGGGGTTTTGAAATACCTTTATTTCCTGATAATTCTTGCTTTGTATGTGTGTATCATAGGTGCCAATATGTTGCTGATTGTGGTTATCTGTGTGAACAGGAGCTTACATGAACCTATGTACCTTTTTCTGTGCAGCCTGTTTGTAAATGAACTGTATGGTAGTACAGGGTTGTTTCCATTCCTTCTGGTTCAGGTCCTCTCTGACATTCACACTGTCTCTGCTCCGCTCTGCTTCCTGCAGATTGTTTGTATTTATTCATATGCAAGTATACAATTTAGTAATTTAGCCGTCATGTCTTATGACAGATATCTTGCTATCTGTAATCCTCTGCAATATAACACACGAATGACTTCTAACAGGGTTTCCATGTTTATTGCAGTGTCATGGTTATATCCATTTATTGCCATTTGGATTATGGTGTCTCTGACTCTTTCTCTGCAGCTGTGTGGGAACATCATTAACAAAGTGTACTGTGATAACTACTCCATTGTTAAGCTGGCCTGCTCTGACACTACCGTCAATAATATATATGGAATCTTTATTACCTTTTTCTTAATCATGCTTCCTGTTTCTCTCACTTTGATCTCGTACATGAGGATCCTCAGAGTGTGTTTCTCTGGCTCCAAACAGACCAGACAGAAAGCTCTCAGTACCTGCACACCTCACCTCGCTTCCCTGCTTAATGTGTCTTTTGGGTCTTGCTTTGAAATAATACAGAACCGATTTGACATGAAATATGTGCCGAATATACTGCGCATTGTATTGTCATTATACTGGCTCAGCTGCCAGCCTCTCTTTACCCCAGTCCTGTACGGGCTGAAGATGTCTAAAATCCGCATCATATGTAAGCGGCTGTTGTACGGAGAAGTGTAGGTCATCAAGAGATTGCAGAGAAAGAGAATGAAAGGACCCTGACCTCAGCAGTATTAACTCTAATGACGTGTCTCGTTCACTGTGTGCAGAGGAAGGAAATGAAACGTGCAGCTGTACATGTGCTGAGCTTGATGCTGCTCTCTCTTTCTGTTTCTTCTCTTGCTTTTCACTTTTCATATCAGCCTCAGTGATTTTAGGAGAACCCTGAAAGGTCCATGAGTCCGGACGTTAGGAGTGAAACTGAAGTTAAAGCTGAATGAAGCTCCTCGCTGTGAACAGACACAGAGCAGCTTCATATCAACTATGTTCCCAATATGTTGACAATATGTTCACCTTCGTATTCCATCACATGTAATGTGTCCCAAATATACATCCTGTGTAAGAATCTACTGCTAGCTTTCACATCACCTTTGACCTTATGAGTATAAATCAATGCAGCGTTGTACTACACTGAATAAATAACACACACAGCGGTTTGTATTGTCTTTTTAATGTCATGCAAAGTAATGGTTCTGATCCTTACGGGATTCACAACATTGACCCGTCATGTAGTATTTTTGTACTTTATTGAATTTGTAGTTTTACTAAAGTAAAGGATCTTCTTCCAGCTTTAATTCATCTAAAGTGACTCCCACTGAGAGCTTCTGCAGGCTGTAATACCTGTTGAAACATCAGTCATTTAACATTACAAAGAAATCAAAGAAAGTAGCTGTGAAAGCACATGATTTGCAGGCGAAAAACCTTTGAAAAAGCTTGTTTTCTGAATAGAGATCGGATCGATCAGGCCTAGCTAACGTTGTAGCTGCTCCGTCCAAACTCACAACAATTTCCTAAAGACATAAAATAAACCAGAGATCCTCACCGCTGATTGGTTCCCACGAGATCGTGTCACGCGAATTTGACGCTCGAGTTGAAAAAAATTGAACTCGAGCGGTTGTCGCGGCCCTCTCCAATCGCCTCAATCGCGCCGCGGCATTCGCTTCAATCGCTTCATGCTCGCCGTTGGAGCGAATTTGCATCCGTCCTGTGCATTAACTTTACATGTAATCGCGCCGCCCGCAAAAGTCGCATCGCGTCCGGTGTGAACGCAGCATTACTGCTGGACCCGGGATGAGGAACACACAGGGTCATATCCCCAGAATGCTAATGGCTATAGCCCTATAACCATGGAATGGTCATCCCTCAGGAGAGATCTCACACGGTATCAAATTTAAAGTAAATCGGAATAACTATATTTTTTGCAGATAATTGGCCGGAAAAAGGTAAAAGTCAAAGGTTGTCCAATCGTCTTTTCTGTTTCACCCGACTGAATCTTTGGGTTGGCTTGATAGCACGTTCAACATTTCAACCCCCTACCTCTAGTCATTGTGAAGATAGGACCCTTAGCATTCCAAGTACCGTGGGCTCTACATTATGGTATTTTGAACGGATGTTCCCAATACCGTACCACAGAACCTCAGGTATTGGAAATGGTAAGACTCTTACTGTTAAGGTGCTTTTTCCTGGGGGGCTAAAACTTACAGGGCACGATACATTAAATTCTAGCCAGTGTATTTAGGGGTGCTAGACTGAAGATTGTGGGTGTTTCTCAATCGCGAGTACGCTTGCTTGGTAGCACATGTCTGCCGAGCATCTTGCTTCAGAAGCAAGTTAAGAATACTTCCTGGCATTCGAAAAACAAAGAGTGGAACAGGCTAGCAAGTGTGCAGGTGTGCGTCATATGAGAGGCCCCGCCTTACATTTTCCACCACAGATTTGGGGAAATTGGTCCGTGCGCAAAGCATTGTGGGGATTTTAAGACCGCGGAGTCTACACATGTGCAGCCACAAAATTTCTCCAAACGAAGTACGCCGGGCTCGGTAGAATTCCAAGTATGTTGGACATTGGAACAGTCCTTCGGCGGGACTCAATGACATAGTATGCTTGAATTAGTGGCTCTGCAGCAGCTTTACTCACGATTGAGTAACACCCTAAGAGTGGGTCGGCATGTCTGGCTGGTGGAAGGGGGTCCAGGAGGCTCCAGGGGCTTGAATGGAGGTGCTCTGGGGTTCTCTGTCTGTCTGGGGCATGGTTGGGCTGGGCCTCTCATGTTAAGTCAAGACCTCCAGAAAGGGGGTGACTGAGCCAGGCCCATCAGCTGGCTTTGAGCACCCTTTGCTGACCACCTTCCTACTGGTCTTCTGAATTTTCTTAAAGTGAAACGTTTTTTCAATTGGACATACTGACTGCAGGACCTCAGGTCCTCAGCGTGTACAGGGGCTGTGTCTTCAAGGTGCATGCCCCCATGAGGCCGAACATTACAGGACACGTTCCTGGGCCCCCAGAGAGCAACATCTCCAAGTTTTAGAACTCAGTCCATTTGTCTTAAGTTCAGTCTTCCAGGAAAGGGGGTCATTGAGCCAGGCCTGACATCCGACTTAGAGTGCCCTTTCCTGGGTCAATCCCAGCCTGACCCCCACCCTTCCCCTGGAGTGAAAGGTTGGAAAGTATCTTCAGCATGCTTCATTCTGATCAATAAATTAGCCATTGGGCTCTTTGAGCTATTTACACTGTAGAGGGAGTTCAGTGGAAACTCTTCAAAGAGGGGGCTTCTGGTGGATTTGTGCAAAAAGGCCTTTAAAAAAGCCCAAACTTTGAAAATCTGTATTTTTGCAACGGAAGATGCTTTAACCTTGCTTTCTTTCAAAAGGTGCCCAAAAGAAAAACGAGTCAATGTAGGGACCCCTCACTGATCTATGGGTCTTGGAACTTGCCCCCCAAAGGAGTGTTTATCAGCGTCAATGCGGAAGAAGCAAACCCATTTTACACCTTGGCTATCCAAAGGTGGGGCAGTCACTTTCTCCGTCTTTGCACATTGCCACCTTGGTTTTGGAGTGTACCCCTCGTGGTTCTTGGCTGCCACCATCTGGGTTTTGGTTCGTTCACTGATGCTGTCTGAAGCGATTGAGACAATCTTTTACCAGGGACATTTTACTGAGATAAGCTAATGACATTTAACCAAAAAATCTTTGAGGTTTTCACATCAGTCAGTAATTATTAGAAAACAGTTTGTTATTTGAGATCTGCCCAGTGAAACCCCTCCCACACGGTGTCTCCCCCCCCTCCACATATTGTCAGATAGTAAAGGTCCCTGTCATGAGCTCTGGCCGTGACTCCAGCTCAGGAGTAGCAGGTGAAACACAACTGTTGTCTGACATTTGCTTCACATTTGACACAGGTTTCTGTTGTTGATGTATAGTTGTTGAATAATGCTGTATCTGTGCTCATCTTTAACAAAAACTTCTACATCTTTAACAACAGGAGGATCATGGTTAACTCTACGGAAGCTTCCTATTTTATACTGACTGCATATTCTGACACAGGTGTTTTTAAATACCTTTATTTCCTGATAATTCTTGCTTTGTATGTGTGTATCATAGGTGCCAACGTGTTGCTGATTGTGGTTATCTGTGTGAACAGGAGCTTACATGAACCTATGTACCTTTTTCTGTGCAGCCTGTTTGTAAATGAACTGTATGGTAGCACAGGGTTGTTTCCATTCCTTCTGGTTCAGGTCCTCTCTGACATTCACACTGTCTCTGCTCCGCTCTGCTTCCTGCAGGTTTTTTCTGTGTATACATACGTGTGTGTGGAATATTTAAACTTAACCGTCATGTCTTATGACAGATATCTTGCTATCTGTTATCCTCTGCAATATAACACATATATGACTTCTAACAAAGCTTATTTTCTTATTGCAGTGTCATGGTTGTTCCCTTTTCTTGCAATTGTTGTTCTGATATCCTTAAGTGTGTCTTTAACGCTGTGTGGGAACATCATTAACAAAGTGTACTGTGGGAATTACTCCATTGTTAAGCTGGCCTGCTCTGACACCAGGGTCAATAACATTTATGGGCTCTTTTACACGGTCATCTCCATCATCATTCCTCTGCTTTTAATCCTCTACACGTACATGAGGATCCTCAGAGTGTGTTTCTCTGGCTCCAAACAGACCAGACAGAAAGCTCTCAGTACCTGCACACCTCACCTCGCTTCACTCATCAATTTCTCCTTTGGAGGTTTTTTCCAGATATTACAGAGCAGGTTTGATATGAGCAGTGTTCCCAACATGCTGCGCATTGTATTATCCCTGTACTTTCTAACATGCCAGCCTCTCTTTACCCCAGTCCTGTACGGGCTGAAGATGTCTAAAATCCGCATCATATGTAAGCGCCTGTTGTACGGAGAAGTGTAGGTCATCAAGAGATTGCAGAGAGAGAGAATGAAAGGACCCTGACCTCAGCAGTATTAACTCTAATGACGTGTCTCGTTCACTGAAAGCTCACCTCCCGTTGTCTGTTCTTATGTGTCTTTAATTATACTTTAATATTCTATATGAAGCAAAGCTATATGATCAACATGATGTTTCACTGACCCTACATTCTTCTGTTGTGTCTAAAACTCCAAAAAGAAAATACCTTTTTCTCTGAAAGCTGTTTCTATTTAGTTTAGACGTGTATTATTAAAGCGTGAACAAGGAGTATGACATATGGACATTCCTATTTACCTGCAAATAAATATTGTTTTCATGAAGCTGGTCGTGTGTGGTGTGTGGTGTGTGTGTGTGTGTGTGTGTGTGTGTGTGTGTGTGTGTGTGTGTGTGTGTGTGTGTATTTTGCACGTTTAATTCCCCTGTAGCAAACATGCAGTTTACTTTAGACAGCATGAAATAAGTCGCAGGCTCACGTGTGATGTGTGTCTTATGGAACAGTTCATAATTATAGGATTACTACCATTTGTATTCTTAGATGCCATTTGTTGTTAAGGTCGTGTAAAAAGGTGCAGCCTGTTTCACAGTGAGTAACAACAACACATTTCAATTGGAATGATGTCAATACCACCAACAAATGGTTTAATACATGTGATAATATGGGGCCCAAAAATACAAGCCTTTAGTTTTTTGAGGTACATTAACTTCCCAGTCCCTTATTTAAATCATTGGGTCCTAAAAGTAATAAAATAATCATAGCTCTAATAGACTTAGTTTCCCTCACTCAAACTGTGCTTAATTCCTCCAGTGGCTCAGTCAGTAGGGACTTGGACTGGGAGCCGTAGGGTCGCTGGTTCAAGTCCCTGACCAGACCTAAATATGGAGTGTGGACTGCTACTTGGAGAGGGTCCAGTTAACCTCCTGGGCCCTACCGTGGCACCCTTGAGCCAGGCGTCGGACAACCCCCCCACTCCCATTGCTGAGGCAGGGATGAGCTCTGCCTCACGTAACCCCACAGAAACTGGCTGGAGCACGGGCCCTAAGCGCATGCCTGTTAGCATCTCAGTCACACATGTAATGTTTGTAGATCCTTTATTACATTTATCCTCGACATCCATCATCTCTAAAGAACTTATTTCACGTATGATATTTAGGCTCGCTGGTCTCATCATACAACGGCAATGAAAAAAGCACCAGGGGAGGCAGCCATAACCTCTGCCACACTGCAGGGGGCGCACATGAGCCCACAGGTTCTTGTTGCTACTGTTATTCTACGCAGGGATGGTAGACGCAAACAACAAACTAGACTTTTTAAACTAGAGGAAGATCAGAAGGACTTTTACAAAACAGTGATAGAGATTGTTGTCCAGAAGGAAAGCATGGACTTCATCTTCAAGTCAAGGGAAGACCACAATTGTAATGAACATGGGATCTTACTAAGAGAGAACAATCCAATATTTAAATGAAACTACATTTTTTGGGTATCCTTTTGTTGAAAGGTCTGTTTACAATTTATCGAAACATCAGACTAAAAAAGCTTCTTGCAAATAACAGAATATTTCGATTAAGGTAAAAATATAATTTGTATATCTGACTCTGAAAGAGTCAGTGCGTCACCAGCCATGAACCTCACCACACGTCACTGCATGACACGTCACCACCGCTAACTTAAAGGCGGCTAATATTGGGCTATTATGGGGTGGTTTTAGCGCAGTGGTTAGAGCGTTGATCATCAGATCAAGGGGCATTGGTGAACTCCAGTTTGAAACCCGCCTCGCCCGCCACTGCGTCAGGCCTTGGGCAAGACACTTTACCCGCATTTGCTCCTGTGGGTAATGTCCACAGTAATGACTCTTACATGTCTAATATCTGTAATGTGCAATTGTAAAGCACTTTGAGCACCTAATAAAGCGCTCTAATAAAGAAATTGTTAAGCATTATTATTTTCACTAGCAGGAACCACGCCACAACAATGTGATGTTTGTAAGTTTATTGAGGTAACATGTAAATGATGTGAGGGGGTGAAGGGATGGTCTGGGAGGACGAGCTATGGTCCGTTCAGTGGGAGACTCAGAGTGGGGGTTCCGTCTCCGGCATAATCTGCGTGGGCTGATTACGGGCCCCCAGACGGTACCTGGAATTAGATGTTAGTATACACGGTATGTGAATATAAATGTTGACGGGCAGAGGATGTTGGGATGTAGGGATGAGGGATGGAGGGATGAGGGATATGGAGATGTTGAGGGGAGGGAGGGAGGGAGGAAGGGATGGATGGATGTATCGCTCGGTGTGAGTCAGAAGGGGAACTGTATGGGTAGAAGGGAGAGGGAGGGTGGGTTGAGAGGATGGAGACAAGCATTGGCCGTAAGTTTTGCCGGATATAAATAGGGGTGGCCGTGGTTTGAGGTGGAGTTTTAGGCGTAGCCATGCTCCTGAACCTACGTTAACGATTTAACCTCATTTCACTAGCAGGAACCACGCCACAACAATGTGATGTTTGTAAGTTTATTGAGGTAACATGTAAATGATGTGAGGGGGTGAAGAGATGGTCTGGGAGGACGAGCTATGGTCCGTGCAGTGGGAGACTCAGAGTGGGGGTTCCGTCTCCGGCATAATCTGTGGGCTGATTACGGGCCCCCAAAAGAGTCGGATTAAATGGAACTGAGTTGAGCGTGTGCCCGTCTGAGATCGTTGAGGTTGTTACTGATGTAAGTGTGGTAAGCTAGGGATGACCAGGGGCCCAGGACCTGGATGGTTTGGTCGGAAATGCCTAGTCTCGCTGCTGGGGACGCTGCACAGATGCGGAAGGAATGGCTCGCATAGTGTTCTGAGCGTATCCCCGAAATAAGCAAGACGTTGTGGAAGTGTTTCTGGAACCAGAAACGTGTGGCCATATGTCGGATAGGCTGGGGTGGTGGTGAGGGTTGTAGGCAGATGAAGTGGGTGCGAATTCGGAGCATCGCAGGAAGCCGAAGAATGCTAGCAGGAACATGCATTCTAGGGTAAGGTCGACCATTGGTGATAAGTATCCTGAGCGTAGGGAACGGATGCAGAGGCTGAGAAGGTCGGAAGTGAGTGGCAGTCGTTTGGTTGTGAGGGAGGGTTCCTGCTTACGTAAGCGTTTGATGAGCATTGTGACGTGGCTATGGGACGTGGAAGGACATGGTTGGCCGCTGGCTATTTTAATGAAGAAGTTAATTCCAGCCAAGTATGTCTGAATAGTGGATGTCCGGCACCTACGGGTGGAGTGAGCGTGAGTAATGAAATTGCAGATGGATATAACGTGCAGAGTGGGGAATGGTAGCTGGTATGCTCCGTGATATGCCTTAAAGCAATTCCAGCCGGTGAGATAGGCTGACAAGGTGCTTGGGGCGAGGCTGTTGAGGATGGCTTCCCGCGAAGCGTGTGAGAGTAGTTCCAGTTGTGGGTTTAGTTGAATTTGGTGGCTGAAAACGGTGGGACTGGTATGGGATGGAGATCCGCCTCTGGGGCCAAGTTTCGGAATTTCTGAAATTGGAAACGAGACAGAGAGTCGGCGATGCCGTTCTCATGACCTGGGATGTGTGCTGCTTTGAGGATGAACTGGTGTTGGGCAGAGATTAAGGTGAGTCTGCGGAGGAACTGCATGATGGCTCGGGAGCGAGATCGGCCTTTATTAAGGATCTCTACGACTGCGCTGTTATCGGTGTGGATGAGTATGGCTTTCCTAGACCATTTGTGCCCCCAGAGAATGGCGGCTATGATGATGGGATATAGTTCGTGAAGTGCGGATGAAGAAGAAAGCGTCTGTGAATTGAGAGCTGTGAACTCCGGGGGCCAGGTGGATGAGAACCATCTCTCTGCGTAGTAGCCGCCGAAGCCTGTGGAGGGGGCTGCGTCAGTGAAGAGTTGGATATCCTCGGGTTTGGTAATGAAATCGTCATAAAAGAAAGAGATGCCGTTCCACGAGGACAGGAAGTCCTGCCAAAGGTGCATTTCCATTTTGCATGCGTCGTCGAGAACTAGTCGATCGTGGATGAAGGGGACTGACGCCGCTCTGTTCAGCAGGTTGGACAAGAAGGGTTTTGCTTGAGGTATTATGCGGATGGTGCATAATTTAGGTGGCCGAGAAGGGCTAGCAGCTGTCGTTTCGTGCATCTGTCTGCCTGTAAGTAATTTGACAGGAGGAGAGTGATGAGCTGTACTTTCTCTGAGGGCAGAGAAGCCTGGAAAGACATCGAGTCCAGGGTGATGCCTAGAAACTCGATGGAGGTTTTAGGCCCTGAGGTTTTCTCTTCAGACAGAGGGATGCCAAGGTCTGAAAATGTTTATATGAATGTGCTCAGCCCGTGGCGGGGGGGTGAGGATGGTGGAGTGACAATGAGAAAGTCGTCAAGGAGATGGAGCACGTAGGGGAGTCTGTGGTTATTTGTCAAGATCCAGCACAGAGCTTCTGAAAGGGAATCGAAGATTTTGGGACTGCTTCTGCAGCCGAATGTGAGGTGTACTGAGAAGTAATAGGCTCCCATACAGTACACTCCGAAGAAACGCCAGAAATCTGGGTGAATAGGCAAGATCTTGAATGCACTGGTGATGTCTGCCTTAGAGAGCCATGCTCCGCGGCCTGCTAAGCGGATGAGGGTGATGGCGTGGTCGATGTTTGCGTATTGCATTGAAAAGTCTGTGCTTGGAATGACGCTGTTAATGCTCGGGATAGCTGAGCCGTGTGGAGAAGACAGGTCTATCATGAGCCTCTTTTTCCCGGAGTATTTCCTAGTAGCTATGCCTATTGGACTGATGCGGAACAGTCGAAAGGGGGGACTATCGAATGGGCCTATCATGAACCCTTCTTTGACTTCTTTGGCTAGTAAGGTGTCGACGGTGTGAGGTTCTGTTAAAGCGGACTGGAGGTTGCGGCAGATGTGAGATGTGTCAGGCAGTATTGCTATGCCTGGGTGGAAACCGTGGGAGAAGCCACTGGTGAGAAAGTAAACAAACTGTCTATCTGGATGATTTGCTAAGGCGGTGGCGAGTTTGCTTACCTTGACGTGTGTGCTAAGGTGCGGTGCTAGTCTTTGTTGTGCTGCAAAGATGCTGCAGTAAAGCTCGGAGTCCAGAGCGCCCCAGTATGTTCCCTGGTTGAACTGCTTGATGCGGCCGGCGGCTTGGCTAGCGAAGTGGACATGGTAGGTGTAAAACCCTGAGCCTCCGAAGCGTAAGGCCATGTCGAGCTCTATGCAAAGATACTCGTCTAACTCGGCTCTGCGTGTGGGGTAGACTGACCATATGACGTTGCGGTAAAGGGAGAAAGCTAGGGCGAACTCTGTTGTTCTGGGTTATGTTCTTAGACCTCGTAGGTGATGGATTTCGCAGCTGGACTAAACCGAAGTTGGTCTGTATTTCCCTGGGCTGGCTAGTGTCGATGATTGATGGCTGTAGTAGCTGAGCCAGGTCTACGTAGTTACCTAGGAGAATCTGCTGGCGCAAGACGGAGGACACGGGGGAAGGGTGGTAGACTGAGGAGGCTGGCTGGATGGGTTGTGTTGCTGTGGCTAGAGTGTAGCTGGTTGCACAGGGAGGAAAAACATTTGGGTGTTGGGGAAGGGATGGGGGGAGGGGGAGGGGGAGGGGGAAAGGATAGACCGGTTAGGAAAGAAGGTACTGGGTAAGAGTCGGCTAATGGGTTAGCATGTAGCATGGTCCCTTGGGTTACTGGGTGAGGCGCTTTTGCTCCGGGGTTAGCCGCTGAAGGAGGAGGGTAAGCGAAAGCTGGGTTGCTGTGGACCGCTGAAGGTAGAGAAAAAGAAGGGATGGAGGGATGAAGGGATGTATGTGCAAGGGGATTTTGTGAAGCCTGTGAGCACAGGGATGAGAGAAAGGTTGACATGAGCTGCGACATGTCAGACACAGAGAGAGCAGGCACGGGGGGCGATACGGCCTGGCACCCGCCGGGGGGTGCTGGTGAGTCGGGCTGTGTCCGTGGAGGAGGACGGCGGCCTGTGATGTCACGACCCGTGGTGCGCGCGCGCCGCGCGGTGGTTGGCTCTGGAGCAGGAAGAGCTGTGTGTGGCGTTATTCTTGCCGTTGTGCTGCTGTAGGCTTTGTAGAGGTTGAACAGTCTAGCCTTGTTGTCGTTTCGGCGAAAGTGGATGCCGTTTTCTTTCAGGAAACGTTGGAGTTGAATGACTGTCCACCTCCGTAGTTCGGGCTCCATTTCGGAGCGCGGCTCCGTCCGATAGGCATGTCGAGTGCGCCGCCGCGAGTGGCTGGGGGCTGCTAATGAGGCAGGCTGCCGGTGGTGGGGAGATTGGAGCTGGCTGTGCCTGTTGTGGCCCCGGTTGTTTGCCCTCGTAGACGAAGCCTGGGACCTGTCTGGAGTTGGAGGTATCTCGTTGGGGGGAGCTTGAGTGGGAGCGGTGGCGGCTGGTGTGTGGGACACCGATTGTCGAGCGCACGCGGCTCCGTTCGGATGCTTGGCTTAGATCCGACTGCTTTCCCGAGGATGACGGGTAGCTGATGTCGAAGAGATCTTCATCTGACTTCGGCTAGATGATCAGCAGTTTGACGCGCCGTCACGTCATCACCGCTAAGCTAATGTTGGGCTATAAAGGAACTACAGCATGGTCACAGGACTTCACGTCACCCCCGCTAAGCTAAAGGTGGCTAATGTTGGGCTATAAAGGAACTACAGCACGGTCACATGACTTCACGTCACCACCGCTAAGCTAAAGGCGGCTAATGTTGGGCTATAAAGGAACTACAGCACGGTCACATGACCTCACGTCACCACCACCAAGCTAAAGGCGGCTAATGTTGGGCTATAAAGGAACTACAGCACGGTCACATGACCTCACGTCACCACCACTAAGCTAAAGGAGGCTAATGTTGGGCTATAAAGGAACTACAGCACGGTCACATGACCTCACGTCACCACCACTAAGCTAAAGGCGGCTAATGTTGGGCTATAAAGGAACTTCAGCACAGTGTGATCCCTCCATCAACGGTTTCATTAATCTCCCGCCAAATAGCCTAAGTAGGAGAAACCACAAGTCATTGTCGGGCTAACGGTTAGCTACACTGTGTTGAATTTAAACCTCAGGCTAACGGTTAGCTACACTGTGTTGAATTTAAACCTCAGGCTAACGGTTAGCTACACTGTGTTGAATTTAAACCTCAGGCTAACGGTTAGCTACACTGTGTTTGAATTTAAACCTCAGGCTAACGGTTAGCTACACTGTGTTGAATTTAAACCTCAGGCTAACGGTTAGCTACACTGTGTTGAATTTAAACCTCAGGCTTACGGTTAGCTACACTGTGTTGAATTTAAACCTCAGGCTTACGGTTAGCTACACTGTGTTGAATTTAAACCTCAGGCTAACGGTTAGCTACACTGTGTTGAATTTAAACCTCAGGCTAACGGTTAGCTACACTGTGTTGAATTTAAACCTCAGGCTAACGGTTAGCTACACTGTGTTGAATTTAAACCTCAGGCTAACGGTTAGCTACACTGTGTTGAATTAAAACCTCAGGCTAACGGTTAGCTACACTGTGTTGAATTTAAACCTCAGGCTAACGGTTAGCTACACTGTGTTGAATTTAAACCTCAGGCTAACGGTTAGCTACACTGTGTTGAATTTAAACCTCAGGCTTACGGTTAGCTACACTGTGTTGAATTTAAACCTCAGGCTTACGGTTAGCTACACTGTTTTAAACTCTGACAGCAGCTGAAATTGTTTAAAATGTATCACAATCTTCTATTTTGTCTGTCATGTAAATACTTTATTTCGTATATTTTGTTATCATTACTACTCTTCGACTAGGAGGTGCTAGCAAAGCATTTCACTGCTCAATGGAAAGATGTGAAGTATATAATAAACTTTGTTTTTCCTGCAGTATGAATGTTCTGTTATTTCTATATGTCTCTCTTTGAATACCCACAAATGTTCAATAACCAATCAGAGGGAGAACTTCCTGTGACTTTAAGGATAGGGACGTCCTCTGACCTTAAAAGCTTAAAAGACGCATCACAGAGTCTTGGCTCAGTTAGGATGGCCTCTCAGGCTTCAACTGTGTCTGCAGATATATCACGAACCTTTGTGTCTGAACCAGAGACGGGTAAACTTGAGATGCTTAGCGCTAATTATGCATTTGTAATGTGTTGACTGCAGAGAGACTGAATGCTGTTTGTGTATTGAATATGGTTTGATCTGCAGATTATCTGCTAGAATAATGGTGTTGTGCAAAACATGTGTGAGATATGTCCAAGGTAATGTCCTTACATGTCCACAGAAGCTTTACTCTGATCTTTAAAAGAGAAAAGCTGAACATCTGGAGATTTAAAAGGCTGACAAACAAATGTTCTGCATCAAAAATGTATTTATTGTTATTGTAGCTTTACTATGTGATGCATGTTAACATTTAAACTTGTTTTAGACCAAATGTGACTTTAGTATTATTCCTGTTGTTCCTGTGCACAGTATTCTGAAGTGGAATCATGGTGAACTCTACTTATATTTCATATTTTATACTTGCTGCATACTTCGACACGGGGGTTTTTAAGTACTTGTTCCTCATGATTGTCATGTGTTTGTATGTGTGTATCATAGGTGCCAACGTGTTGCTGATTGTGGTTATCTGTGTGAACAGGAGCTTACATGAACCTATGTACCTTTTTCTGTGCAGCCTGTTTGTAAATGAACTGTATGGTAGTACAGGGTTGTTTCCATTCCTTCTGGTTCAGGTCCTCTCTGACATTCACACTGTCTCTGCTCCGCTCTGCTTCCTGCAGGTTTATTCTGTGTATACATACGGTAGTGTGGAATTTACTAATTTAGCCGTCATGTCTTATGACAGGTATCTTGCTATCTGTTATCCTCTGCAATATAACTCACGTATGACGTCTAACAGGGTTGTTGTGCTTATTGCCGCCATTTGGTTTCCTCCTTTTTTTGCTGTCTTTGTCACGATATCTCTGAGCGTCCCTCTGCAGCTGTGTGGGAACATCATTAACAAAGTGTACTGTGATAACTACTCCATTGTTAAGCTGGCCTGCTCCGACACTACAGTCAATAATGTGTATGAACTTATTGCCACTTTCTTCACTGTCTGTGGTCCGCTATCTGTGTTTCTCTTCACGTACATGAGGATCCTCAGCGTGTGTTTCTCTGGCTGTAAGCAGAGCAGACAGAAAGCTGTCAGCACCTGCACACCTCACCTCGCTTCCCTCATCAACTTCTCCTTCGGGGCTTTCTTTGAGATAGTGCAGAGCAGGTTTGATATGAGCGGTGTACCCAACACGTTGAGAATATTTTTATCATTATATTTCCTCACCTGTCAGCCTCTCTTCAGCCCTATGATGTACGGCCTCAACATGTCCAAGATATACATCCTGTGTAAAGATCTGCTGCTGGCTTGGGTTGGGAATAACCTCTAACACAGTGGTTAACCTTTTTCAGTCAGGCCCCCCTTGTATAATTGGAATATTTTCGAGCCGCCCCTGATTCCACCGAGATTGTTAGAATTCATTGTATATAGTCGTACAAACATAACGTTTTCTCTGCTAATAATAACAAGACAAAAAGATCCAACTATAATTGTATATTTTATTATGGATTGAACAAAAGTGCTTGTATTGGCAGATGATCCTGTGCCACTGTGAAATAATGAGGCCTAATTGAAACAATTCAGAGAGCTCCCCACCGGCCACGCTCTTTTAACTACCGGTTGTGTTCAAAATACATTTGATTGATTTTATGAGCAAACAATGTTTGTTTACAGCTTCTTCCCCAGCTTGGCGCGCCCCCCTGCAATAGCACTGCTCTAACAGATGAGTTCAGTTTGAGTCAGAAGAGGAGTTATAAATGTTGTCTCTAAACGTCTTCTATCATTTGTTTTTCTTTAATAATGTTTAAATCTTCTCTATGAAGCAAAGCTACATTACCCCTAAGCACTCTCATGAGAATTTATCGGAGGAAATGTTCATATCAAATTGTCCATTGAGCATGACGTTACTCGATAAATAAAGTCATAGCGTTTAGTTTTCTAAACTCTGAGTCATTTTGAGATTGTGTTGCTTAGGTTGATATGTTTGCTTTATCAATGTTACATAACTTTATCAGATGATTATTTATGTATAAGACTAACACATAAAACTTACAACATACGATCTGTACAACATACGAGAAGTGTATCCTTAGAGTGGACTCTTTAACAGGATCAAAGTAATACATGTGTGTCTGTTGTCCTCCAAGTCATATAGTTAATAATATGGACAACAAGGAGATTTAAACATATGGAGTGTTTTGAACAGTTTAAACCAGAGGACACCAATCTTTTTCAGACCAAGACCTAAGACCTTAAGAAGCGAGGATCCAAGGGGGATGTCTAGGGGCAAGGAGTGAGGATGGGTGGGCAAGTGAACCGTGGGGTGAGGATCCAACGGTAAGGATTGAAGAGCGGGGATTGAGGTGGAAAGTTTGAGGGGAAATGAGCGAAAGACGAGGGGTTGGGAATCAAGGGTCGAAGGGCGAAAACTGAGGAGTGAGGTGTGAGGATAGAAGGGCATGGATCAAGGGGTCCGGTTTGAGGGGTGAGGTGTGAGGATAGAAGGGCATGGATCAAGGGGTCCGGTTTGAGGGGTGAGGTGTGAGGATAGAAGGGCATGGATCAAGGGGTCCGGTTTGAGGGGTGAGGTGTGAGGATAGAAGAGCATGGATCAAGGGGTCCGGTTTGAGGGGTGAGGTGTGAGGATAGAAGGGCATGGATCAAGGGGTCCGGTTTGAGGGGTGAGGTGTGAGGATAGAAGGGCATGGATCAAGGGGTCCGGTTGAGGGGTGAGGTGTGAGGATAGAAGGGCATGGATCAAGGGGTCCGGTTTGAGGGGTGAGGTGTGAGGATAGAAGGGCATGGATCAAGGGGGTCCGGTTTTGAGGGGTGAGGTGTGAGGATAGAAGGGCATGGATCAAGGGGTCCGGTTTTTGAGGGGTGAGGTGTGAGGATAGAAAGGGCAATGGATCAAGGGGTCCGGTTTGAGGGGGTGTGAGGTGTGAGGATAGAAGGGCATGGATCAAGGGGTCCGGTTTGAGGGGTGAGGTGTGAGGATAGAAGAGCATGGATCAAGGGGTCCGGTTTGAGGGGTGAGGTGTGAGGATAGAAGAGCATCAAATCAAATCAAATCAAGTTTTATTTATAAAGCACATTTAAAAGCGATTTTTGGTCGAGCCAAAGTGCTGTACATGCATTAAAAACACATATAATCACAATAAAAGACAATAATTTACAACAGATATAAAACAAACACAGGGAATAGTGAGGAGTCGTGCTCCGCTCTGACTAGAAGGCCTGAGAGAAGAAGTGAGTTTTTAGTGTGGATTTAAAAACCCCTAGGGTCTGGGCCGACCTCACGTGGAGGGGCAGAGTGTTCCAGAGCCTGGGGCCAGCTGCTGCGAAGGCTCGGTGCCCTCGGGTTTTGAGCCTGGTCTTGGGCACTACCAGCAGCAGATGGTCAGCAGACCTTAAAGCTCTGGCTGGGGTGTAGCGCTGGAGGAGTTCAGCTATATAGGCCGGAGCCAGCCCATTTAGTGCTTTAAAAACAAATAAAAGGATTTTAAAATCAATTCTGAACCGAACTGGAAGCCAGTGCAGTGAGGCCAGAATTGGGGTGATGTGGTCACGTTTTTTATGGCCAGTCAGCAAACGTGCAGCTGCGTTCTGGACTAGCTGCAGGCGTTTAATTAATGCCTGGTCCATACCCATGTACAGAGCGTTGCAGTAGTCGAGTCTCGAGGTCACAAAGGCGTTAATAACCCTTTCCAGGTCTTTAAAAGATAAAAACGACTTGGTTTTGGCCAAAAGTCTTATTTTAAAAAAGCAGGATTTGACTACGCTGCTGACCTGCTTGTCGAATTTAAAAGTACTGGAGAAGGTCACCCCAAGGTTCGTGACCGAGGGGAGGATGTTCTGTTGGAGGGAGCCTAGAATATCAACCTGGGTTGCTGGAGGTTGGGGTCCAAAAAAGATGACCTCAGTCTTGCTTTCGTTGAGGTTAAGAAAGTTTTTGCTCAGCCAGGATTTTATCTCAGTTAAGCAGTCCATCAACTGTTGTAATGAGTGTGTGACACTTGCTTCGAGAGGGAGATAAATCTGTACATCGTCGGCGTAGCAGTGGAAGGGAATATTATGTTTTGTGAGAATTGAGCCTAGGGGTAGTAAGTACAGTAGGAAAAGGATGGGGCCCAGAATCGAGCCTTGGGGAACCCCACAGGTAAGAGGGGCTTTTGCAGAGGAGAAGGCACCTAGCTGCACAGCGAAGCTACGGTCTGTCAGGTAGGACCTGAACCATGCAAGGGCAGAGCCTGTGATGCCAGCGGACTGTTCAAGCCGTGACAACAGGATGCTATGGTCCACAGTGTCAAAAGCAGCTGTCAGGTCTAACAGCACCAAGACAGCTGGGCTACCTGAGTCGGCGGCTAGGAGCAGATCATTAAAAACTCTTAAAAGGGCTGTTTCAGTGCTGTGCATGGGTTTGAAGCCCGACTGAAACTTTTCGTGGATTCCATGCGTGGTTAAAAAAGACTGCAGCTGGGCGTAGACCACTCTCTCCAGGGCTTTTGATAAAAAAGGTAGCTGGGAAATGGGCCTAAAATTTTCGAGAAAGGAGGGGTCGAGATGTTTCTTTTAAGTAATGGCTTAACCACGGCATGTTTGAAGGCAGCAGGGACACATCCTGAGCTAAGGGAGGTGTTTACAATTAATAAAATACTTGCTCCAACTGAATCTAAAACGTCTCTGAGAAGGCGAGAGGGAATGCTATCTGAGGTGCAGTTTGTCGGCCGCAGGTGCTTGATCACATCCGAGAGAGAAGAGAAGGATACAGGCTCAAAGTGGTCGAGGACAGCAGGGCACAGAAAGGGAGCAGGATCTGGGGTAGCACTAGTGTGAGCTAGCCTAAGAGCAGATACCTTTTCAATAAAAAATTTAAGAAACTTATCACAGAGAGTAGTCGATGGCACAATAGAAGAAACATCACAGGGATTAATGATCGAGTTGAGGACATTAAAAAGAACCTGAGGTTTGTGGCTGTTTTGGAGATTAACAGAGAGATGTGCTCTGTTTTGGCTGCTTTGACTGCCGTCTGGTAGTCAGACAGGGAAGCACGAAGGATTTCTAGGGAGACATGGAGTTTATCCTTTTTCCATTTTCTCTCTGCACGCCTGCAAGCGCGTCTGAGAGCACGAGTACAGTCATTGAGCCACGGCTCTGAGAGCACTTTTGTGCGTCTAAGCGTAAAAGGAGCAACAGAATCCAGTGTTAGTGTGCATGTAGAGTCAAACATGGAGATAAGCTCATCAGCATTAAAAGCACAGTTCACATCTAATTTACAGATAGGAGAAGCATTAAAGCATCAGAGAACTGTGAGGCAGTCAAGGGGTTAATCGAACGCAGACGACGCGCAGGGGCACGTGATTCGACTCCTGCGGAAGGGATGGAGGTTGTAAACAGAACCGGTAAATGGTCTGAGATACGCGTTGCTGCACATATTTCATCAACAGATACAGACAGTCCAAACGACAATACCAAGTCCAAAGTGTGTCCTTTTCGTGTGTTGGGCCAGCCACGGACTGAACGAGACCAAAAGAATCAAGGAGATTTAAAAAGTCCCTAACCAGAGGTTTGGACTCACAACACACATGGACATTGAAGTCTCCGGAGATCAAAACACGATCATATTTCACCATGATCCCGGACAGAAAGTCAGAAAAGTCATTTATGAAATCCTTATTGTGCTTTGGCGGACGATACACAACTGCGCAGAGTATAGGCGAGGCCGGGGTCAGTTCAAAAAGCTGCAACTCAAAGCTAGCATAGGTAGTTACAGGGTGAAGCAATCGGCATTGGAGGCTAGCTCTAAACACTGAAGCTATGCCCCCGCCATGGCCGGTGGCACGGGGGGAGCTGAAGAATGTACAATCAGGAGGAAGAAGATCAAAGAATGATGTGTACTCGCCAGCGTGGACCCAGGTCTCCGTCAGGAACATGAAATCCAGTTCACGGGAGGTGAAGAAGTCATTTAGCAGGAACGTTTTGTTTGCTATCGACCTAGCATTTAGCAAAGCCATACAAAGTTTTTGCTCCGGGCTTGCCGACGGTGGAGTGCGTCTCAGCTGACGAAGAAGAGCGTGTTGAACGCCGCGCGGGCCGGGAGCAGTCAGGCGGGCAGGAGGGGCTGCCAGCGGGCCCAGCAGAGTCCGTAGCTCCGGAAAAACAGGGCGAATCCACCGATTCCGCACATGACGTGCAGCGGGAGGGCCATGACATCTGAGACGTGGATAGGTCCCGGAAGAAGCCGTCAGGTATGCCTTCAGATGGACGAGTGCACCACCACGCTTTCCCCGTCGTCTGAAGCGCTTTCGGCGAGGCGGGATGCGGGGCAACCGGCACAGGTAGGTGGGTATATCCGACAGAAGAGGGGGGGGGGACGATTTTTGGTTGCCAGATGTAAGTTTGGGCAGCAGTATCAACTCCAGTGAGGGTCTGAGGTGGAGGAGGTCTTGGCGATCATAGACGAGCAGAGCAGAGACATTCTGACAAACATAAAACAGAAACAGGAAAGCTAAAGGTAGACAGCTGAGCGAGCGGCGGGCCGACACAGGCGCCATCTTGAATCACGTCACGTATGATGTGCATGGATCAAGGGGTCCGGTTTGAGGGGTGAGGTGTGAGGATAGAAGAGCATGGATCAAGGGGTCCGGTTTGAGGGGTGAGGATAGAAGGGCATGGATCAAGGGGTCCGGTTTGAGGTGTGAGGATAGAAGGGCATGGATCAAGGGGTCCGGTTTGAGGGGTGAGGATAGAAGGGCATGGATCAAGGGGTCCGGTTTGAGGGGTGAGGTGTGAGGATAGAAGAGCATGGATCAAGGGGTCCGGTTTGAGGTGTGAGGATAGAAGGGCATGGATCAAGGGGTCCGGTTTGAGGGGGAAGAGTCACGGGGCAAGGATGGAGGCCCGAGGGGCAAAGAGAAAATCTCTTTTTTTGATTTTGATTTCAGTGTTTTTTTGTGAATATTGTTACACAACTCCACCTGCACCAGAACCTCTCTCCATCAGCACCAGAACCTCTCTCCATCAGCACCAGAACCTCTCTCCATCAGGACCAGAACCTCTCTCCATCAGCACCAGAACCTCTCTCCACCTGCACCAGAACCTCTCTCCATCAGCACCAGAACCTCTCTCCATCAGGACCAACACCTCTCTCCATCAGGACCAACACCTCTCTCCATCAGGACCAACACCTCTCTCTGTGAGGACCAGAACCTCTCTCCATCAGGACCAGAACCTCTCTCCGTGAGGACCAGAACCTCTCTCCATCAGGACCAGAACCTTTCTCCACCTGCACCAGAACCTCTCTCCATCAGGACCAGAACCCCTCTCCATCAGGACCAACACCTCTCTCCATCAGGACCAACACCTCTCTCCATCAGGACCAACACCTCTCTCTGTGAGGACCAGAACCTCTCTCCATCAGGACCAGAACCTCTCTCCGTGAGGACCAGAACCTCTCTCCACCTGCACCAGAACCTCTCTCCATCAGCACCAGAACCTCTCTCCATCAGGACCAGAACCTCTCCATCAGGACCAGAACCTCTCCATCAGGACCAGAACCTCTCCATCAGGACCTCTCTAGATCAGAACCTCTCTCCATCAGGACCTCTCTAGATCAGAACGTTTCTCCATCAGGACCAGAACCTCTCTCCATCAGGACCTCTCTAGAGCAGAACGTTTCTCCATCAGGACCAGAACCTCTCTCCATCAGGACCTCTCTAGAGCAGAACGTTTCTCCATCAGGACCAGAACGTTTCTCCATCAGGACCAGAACATCTCTCCATCTGAACAGTTTCTTCCCCTCGGCTACCGGCCTCATCAACAAGCCCCCCTGAGACTGACCCCACAAACATGAACCACGTCTTGTTCTTTGTTCCTTCTTCATACTGTGAGCCATGCTCAACTCTCTGACTGCATTTTGCATGTTTTGCACAAAGTGGGCACACAGAATCAAATAAAACAGAATGTATAATAATTTACATTGGAAAAATACTATATAGTGTATTAATGTAAACATATGTGTGGCATAAATATATCGGTTTAAACCGAGATGCAAGGTCGCTTCTTAAAGTAGGCTTTGAAAGATAGTTTGTTTCCCACAGTCCCTTTCACCTGGTAGACTCATTACACTTCCATCACTTGATGATAATAAACACAAATAATAATCTGCAGTTTGATTGTTTGCTGCTTGTGGAGAGAAATCCCAAACTGCATTTACAGTCTGGCAGTTTCTGTCGTGACAAAATGTGAGGTGCATTTAATAGTGATTTTATATTCATAGTGTATTGGTGGATATTTTATTTTAAAGCAGAATTTAAGAGTTGAAAATGATCTGGAAACTCCCGGTGCATCAGTTGCATGGTCCCTGTTGAATAAAGAAAGATAACAGTTCAATCTGTTGAAGCATTTTTATTCCTCTTCTGACTCAAACTGAACCATCCTGTTACATGTTATTCCCAACACAGGCTAGCAGCAGATTTGTACACAGGATGTATATTTCTGCTCTGTGTCTGTTCACAGCGAGGAGCTTCATTCAGCTTTACCTTCACTTTCACTCCTAACGTCCGGACTCATGGACCTTTCAGGGTTCTCCTAAAATCACTGAGGCTGATATGAAAAGTGAAAAGCAAGAGAAGAAACAGAAAGAGAGAGCAGCATCAAGCTCAGCACATGTACAGCTGCACGTTTCATTTCCTTCCTCTGCACACAGTGAACGAGACACGTCATTAGAGTTAATACTGCTGAGGTCAGGGTCCTTTCATTCTCTTTCTCTGCAATCTCTTGATGACCTACACTTCTCCGTACAACAGGCGCTTACATATGATGCGGATTTTAGACATCTTCAGCCCGTACAGGACTGGGGTAAAGAGAGGCTGGCATGTTAGAAAGTACAGGGATAATAAAATGCGCAGCATGTTGGGAACACTGCTCATATCAAACCTGCTCTGTAATATCTGGAAAAAACCTCCAAAGGAGAAGTTGAGCAGGGAAGCGAGGTGAGGTGTGCAGGTACTGAGAGCTTTCTGTCTGGTCTGTTTGGAGCCAGAGAAACACACTCTGAGGATCCTCATGTACGTGTAGAGGATTAAAAGCAGAGGAATGATGATGGAGATGACCGTGTAAAAGAGCCCATAAATGTTATTGACCCTGGTGTCAGAGCAGGCCAGCTTAACAATGGAGTAATTCCCACAGTACACTTTGTTAATGATGTTCCCACACAGCGTTAAAGACACACTTAAGGATATCAGAACAACAATTGCAAGAAAAGGGAACAACCATGACACTGCAATAAGAAAATAAGCTTTGTTAGAAGTCATATATGTGTTATATTGCAGAGGATAACAGATAGCAAGATATCTGTCATAAGACATGACGGCTAAACTCGAAAACTCAATACCTCCATATGTGTACAAGCAGAAAACCTGCAGGAAGCAGAGCGGAGCAGAGACAGTGTGAATGTCAGAGAGGACCTGAACCAGAAGGAATGGAAACAACCCTGTGCTACCATACAGTTCATTTACAAACAGGCTGCACAGAAAAAGGTACATAGGTTCATGTAAGCTCCTGTTCACACAGATAACCACAATCAGCAACACGTTGGCACCTATGATACACACATACAAAGCAAGAATTATCAGGAAATAAAGGTATTTCAAAACACCTGTGT
Source organism: Harpagifer antarcticus (assembly GCA_902827135.1). Lineage (NCBI taxonomy): Eukaryota > Metazoa > Chordata > Actinopteri > Perciformes > Harpagiferidae > Harpagifer > Harpagifer antarcticus. The sequence continues at coordinate 77,653 of CADEHL010001425.1, forward strand.
CAGAGTATGCAGTCAGTATAAAATAGGAAGCTTCCGTAGAGTTAACCATGATCCTCCTGTGGTTCTTCAAGCATCACAACATGAGCAGTTCATTACCTGGATGGAGATGTCACTTTAAACATGGCAATAACAGTGAACACATGTTCTTCATCATGAGAACACATAAGACAGATGATCCAAACTGAGCGTCCTATATCAATGTGTATAATACAGAGATCCAGAGTGTGTGAGGTGCTGCTCTCCTCACTGAGCTGAAACTCTGAGCTGCTGCTTTTACCTTCTGTCTGCAGCTCACTGACGTCATCCTTCAGGGATCCTCCTTCTGTAACTCAGGGTTTCACCACCAGATGCAGACGTGCTCCATTCAATCCGTCAATCCACATTATTTTAATGCCAACCAGCGACGTATAGGCCTGTCCTTAAAGAATGCAGACAATTCTCTGATTGGTGCAAATGGCATCCTGGTTTCTAGTCGTCACCATCTTGGTTTCTAGTCATCACCATCTTGGTTTCTTGTCGTCACCATCTTGGTTTCTAGTCGTGACCATCTTGGTTTCTAGTCGTCACCATCTTGGTTTCTAGTCGTGACCATCTTGGTTTCTAGTCGTCACCATCTTGGTTTCTAGTCGTCACCATCTTGGTTTCTAGTCATCACCATCTTCTTTTTTAGTCGTCACCATCTTGGTTTCTAGTCGTCACCATCTTGGTTTCTAGTCGCTAGTCGTCACCATCTTGGTTTCTAGTCGTCACCATCTTGTTTTTTGGTCGTGACCATCTTGGTTGCGAGTCGTGACCATCTTGGTTTCTAGTCGTCACCATCTTGGTTTCTAGTCGTCACCATCTTGGTTTCTAGTCGTCACCATCTTGTTTTTGGTCGTGACCATCTTGGTTTCTAGTCGTCACCATCTTGGTTTCTAGTCATCACCATCTTGGTTTCTAGTCGTCACCATCTTGGTTTCTAGTCGTCACCATCTTGGTTTCTAGTCGTCACCATCTTGTTTTTTGGTCGTGACCATCTTGGTTTCTAGTCATCACCATCTTGGTTTCTAGTCGTCACCATCTTGGTTTCTAGTCATCACCATCTTGGTTTCTAGTCGTCACCATCTTGGTTTCTAGTCGTCACCATCTTGTTTTTTGGTCGTGACTATCTTGGTTTCTAGTCGTCACCATCTTGGTTTCTAGTCGTCACCATCTTGGTTTCTAGTCGTCAACATCTTGGTTTCTGGTCGTCACCATCTTGGTTTCTAGTCGTCACCATCTGGTTTCTAGTCGTCACCATCTTGTTTCTAGTCGTCACCATCTTCTTTTTCGGTCGTCACCATCTTGGTTTCTAGTCGTCACCATCTTCCTTTTCGGTCGTCACCATCTTGGTTTCTAGTCGTCACCATCTTGTTTCTAGTCGTCACCATCTTGGTTTCTAGTCGTCACCATCTGGTTTCTAGTCGTCACCATCTTGGTTTCTAGTCGCTAGTCGTCACCATCTTGGTTTCTAGTCGTCACCATCTTGTTTTTTGGTCGTCACCATCTTGGTTGCTAGTCGTGACCATCTTGGTTTCTAGTCGTCACCATCTTGGTTTCTAGTCGTCACCATCTTGGTTTCTAGTCGTCACCATCTTGTTTTTTGGTCGTGACCATCTTGGTTTCTAGTCGTCACCATCTTGGTTTCTAGTCGTCACCATCTTGGTTTCTAGTCATCACCATCTTGGTTTCTAGTCGTCACCATCTTGGTTTCTAGTCATCACCATCTTGGTTTCTAGTCGTCACCATCTTGGTTTCTAGTCGTCACCATCTTGGTTTCTAGTCATCACCATCTTGGTTCTAGTCGTCACCATCTTGGTTTCTAGTCATCACCATCTTGGTTTCTAGTCGTCACCATCTTGGTTTCTGGTCGTCACCATCTTGGTTTCTAGTCGTCTAGTCGTCACCATCTTGGTTTCTAGTCGTCACCATCTTCCTTTTCGGTCGTCACCATCTTGGTTTCTGGTCGTCACCATCTTGGTTTCTAGTCGTCACCATCTTGGTTTCTGGTCGTCACCATCTTGGTTTCTAGTCGTCTAGTCGTCACCATCTTGGTTTCTAGTCGTCACCATCTTCCTTTTCGGTCGTCACCATCTTGGTTTCTGGTCGTCACCATCTTGGTTTCTAGTCGTCACCATCTTGGTTTCTAGTCATCACCATCTTGGTTTCTAGTCGTCACCATCTTGGTTTCTAGTCGTCTGGTCGTCACCATCTTGGTTTCTAGTCGTCTAGTCGTCACCATCTTGGTTTCTAGTCGTCACCATCTTCCTTTTCGGTCGTCACCATCTTGGTTTCTGGTCGTCACCATCTTGGTTTCTAGTCGTCACCATCTTGGTTTCTAGTCATCGCCATCTTGGTTTCTAGTCGTCGCCATCTTGGTTTCTAGTCATCACCATCTTGGTTTCTAGTCGTCACCATCTTGGTTTCTAGTCGTCACCATCTTGTTTTTTGGTCGTGACCATCTTGGTTTCTAGTCGTCACCATCTTGGTTTCTAGTCGTCACCATCTTGGTTTCTAGTCATCACCATCTTGGTTTCTAGTCGTCACCATCTTGGTTTCTAGTCGTCACCATCTTGGTTTCTAGTCATCACCATCTTGGTTTCTAGTCGTCACCATCTTGGTTTCTAGTCGTCACCATCTTGTTTTTTGGTCGTGACTATCTTGGTTTCTAGTCGTCACCATCTTGGTTTCTAGTCGTCACCATCTTGGTTTCTAGTCGTCACCATCTTGGTTTCTGGTCGTCACCATCTTGGTTTCTAGTCGTCACCATCTTGTTTCTAGTCGTCACCATCTTCTTTTTCGGTCGTCACCATCTTGGTTTCTAGTCGTCACCATCTTGGTTTCTGGTTGTCACCATCTTGGTTTCTGGTTGTCACTGCTTTTTGCAGTACAGTATCTATAGGACTAAGCATACCGGTAGTTTCTGTGGACCTGTCTGCCCGTTTTGTGAGTGCACTGCGTGCGTGCGCACTTGTTTGGCATTGTTTGGGATGACCTAATTAAAATAACGTCCCGCAGTAAAAAAATCCCCACTACACAACTGGTCCCGACCAATGTGTAGAAACATACGACCACTGAGACTTAGAATAAATGTCTTTAACAGAATAAAAGAGAGGAAGGTGTGTCTGTCCTCTAATGCTCTCTTTAGTCTTTGACCACCCTCTTTCCGCTTATACGATATTGAACAAATTAGACAAGCTAGCAACATTAGCCAGACGCTGAAAGACCTGCAGTGTAGTTTCATGTGCTTTCTGGAAACATGGCTACATCAGGATACATCTGATAACCAACCCGGTATCACGGCAAGACGTGAACATGTGGCGATTCACCTCGCTGGGAGACGTGAAGATGTCACGATTTCGTCCCTTCAAACGTGACAGTTACATGGTATTGTTAGCACGGCCCAACCAGTGGAGAAATACCCGGAAATGCCAAGCAAACGCTCCCCCCCGACGGTCTGTTGTTATTGTCAATATTAATATAATAATGATTTATATTTTAATACTCACACTGGATTACGATGTTCTTGTTGCCCCAGCTGGTCGACTCCTCTTTGAGCAGAAACAAAGGCTACATTCATGTATTAAATCGATGTTAATCCGTGCGTGTGGATGTGGAAATTAGCGGACGTGACGTTGTGCGAGTGCGTTGCCAGGCAACAGCTTCGGTTCATGTTAATTTACAAACTCTTCAACTACAACCGTAGTTATATTTAAAAACATGTTAGAAGGCCTCACGAAATACTTTAATGTAAATTAAAATGTAAATGTGAAGGAATGTGTGGATAACAAAATACATCCGTCATAAAAAATACCGGAAACAGACGTAGGCAAGATCCTCAGCTCGGTGATTAGATGGTTTAGCCACAATGCACGCTGGGAAATGGTGTTTATGTGATGTGAAATCCGAAAAAAATATTAAAAATTTTTTTTTAAATAATACTTTATTCCGAGTGTGCTTGCTTTCCTCTTTGGAAGTCGTCACATAACGGCATTGTAATACACGGTTCGGCTGCATTACATATTACAGATCTGCCGTAGTTCTGTATTTATAGCCCTGATGAGAAGACTTCTGGACAAACAGGAGGAACTGCCACCAAAACTGAAAACTTGACGTGGATCATAAATATATCAGCAATTAAACAACATCTTACATTTCTTTTCACACAATACGTCTCCTTGCAGCATCAACACTAATTCAGCTGACTTTTATATTTGATCCAATCGGTAGATAGGCTGTATTTACACCATAAAGGTGCACAGCTGATAGAAAGGGACACCTGGTGGTTAAAGCATGTTATTGAATTTTATTATTATTATGAACTAACAGAATAAGAGACCTGACAGGTGATGGTCAGACGTTGACCTGGCTGCACACACAGGCTGACTGTTCACACTTCACACCTGTGCAAATAAAAAAAATGGTATATGACAGATGATCCTGTTGAACAGCAGTATAATAAGTGTTGACTCGTGCAGAGAGAGACTCACTTCCAGCTGACGTGAGCTCCTGATCCCCTTTAATCTCCACTGACAGTCTCATGTGAAGGCCTTATAACTGTATCACAATGGAGATGACTGAGTTTGCATAGAACCAAACACATTGAGTCGGACTGGAGATAGAAAATGGAGCTTGTTATTGTTACTATTACAAGAATACAATCACCTCAGTGTTTTAAAGAGTCTAGAATCAACTTTGTATATTTTATTTTTGCAAAAACAGATAATTAACATCTGGAGCTCTTTTAATGTCCTTTTTGATTATTGTTACACCAGGTCTTGTTCAAAACCTTTATTCCATATTCAATATCCATTACTAAACAAAACAGCACATCTGAAATGTATATTTAAAGGAGTGAATTCATTTGTTCTGTATTTTTTTCAAATCAGTGTTATACGTGTCATAGACACATTGCTATTATTATCCTTACAATATATGTAAAACAAAACCACTTATGATCTTTTTATTCGAGTGGTTTACTAATGACAGTTAATTCTGTTTTATGCTATTGATGGTTTCATTTTTGTGAAAGATAACAAAATAATAAAATGCAATAACGTGCTTTAACCACTAGGTGTCCCTTTCTATCAGCTCCGGACTGTTCGGGCCACCAGAGAGTGCTTCATCATGTCTTAAGCAAGTCCCATGAGACTAAGTCTTTATAATGAGACTAAGTCCTTAAAATGAGACTGAGTCTTTATAATGAGACTAAGTCCTTAAAATGAGACTGAATCTTTATAATAATAATAATAATAATAATAGCTTGGATTTATATAGCGCCTTTCAAGGGACCCAAGGTCGCTTTACAAGTAATAGGGCAAAAACAAACACAACAAAACAAAAGTCAGACAGACAAAACAACAGATCGATTTAGGGGCCGAAAGCCTTGGCAAACAGATGGGTCTTGAGGGCCCTTTTGAAGGCATCGAGTGTGGGGATGTTGCGAATCTCCGCAGGGAGAGCGTTCCAGAGGGTGGGGGCTGCCACACTGAAGCCTCTGTCCCCGAAGGTTCGCAGTTTGGTGCGGGGGGTGGTAAGCAGGCCAGAGTCTGAGGACCGCAGGTTCCGGGGTGGGGCATGTGGGTGAAGGATGTCCGATAGGTACTGGGGGGCACGGGCATGGAGGGACTTGTAGGTAAGGAGGAGGACTTTGTATGATATGCGGGACTTGACCGGCAACCAGTGTAGGTGGATGAGGGTGGGAGTGATGTCCTGCCATGGCTTTGTGTGCGTGAGGACCCTAGCAGCACAGTTTTGGACATACTGGAGCCTGTCCAGGGTTTTGTTGGGAACCCCGAACAGGACACCATTGCAGTAGTCCAAGCGGGTGGTGACAAACGCATAATGAGACTAAGTCTTCACCACAAAGCTGAGTCTTCACAATGAAACGTAATCCTCGCCACGAGGCTTCTTCAGCATCATGAGAATAAGTCTTCTTCATGTTCTTACTGTGATCTTGAGTCTTTACCATGGAACTAAGACTATAACGTAAAGCTGAGTCTTCACCACTGTAGGAGTCGGGAAGAGCTGATAATTTAGTCAGGGAAATTACTAAGACCTACTAATTGACCTAACCGAAGTTATTGAGTCTATGTAAGTTTACTGCTTGGCTCAGATACACCAACGTCAGCAAGATCTCACCTCTATTAACTCCTGAGGAACCAGGTTCAATTAACTGCTGTTTCAATTCAGACGACTCTCTGAATCTGTTTAAGCGATCCCAAAGGATTTTGATATCTGTAAATGAGGTGTGGCCCTACCTAAGTGTGAGTGTGGCAGGGTGCAGTCTCACCTTTGAAGCAGGAGAGGAGAGCGCAGATGTCTTTAAGTTGGCCCAGTCCAAAAGGTGGGATCAGTTTATTTTGAAGAAAAATAGGTCCAAACTAATACAGGGTTTTTACCTTCTCTCTTTACAACATTCTACTCATACTAAACATATCATGCTGGGGTTATTTTCTAATCTAAAACTTTAATTCATAGTTTACCAATTAAAGTCTTCCGACAAAATCCAAAAGGAATTTCCTCGTGGTGGTGAAGGTTCTCTAATTAGTCCTAAAATCCCGAACACATTTAAGAATGGTAGGTTTAAAAATCCCAAAACATTTAAAAATGGTAGGTTTAAGAATCCCGACACATTCAAGAACTTTCATCTAAACCATTCCCTCAGCATTCAATATACAGAGATTTAAGCAATAGTTACCACGTTTGAGAGAACCTTACTGAGAGCAGAAACCCAGCTCTCCAGGGAGAGAGCTTTTACCGAGAGAGGGTATACCCCCCCTTCTCTCTCTCTCTCTCCAAAAAGAAAGTTCCTCCCCATCCGCCAGTGTCTTTATGCTCAAAAAACAGGATAGAAAAGACACCTCCTCCATACCCATATTTGTGGAACTGGGCATGGCCTCTGATGTACAGGACTGGACATGACCAGACATATTCTATGGCTATGTCATAAGACACACCTTCCCATGCTTATGTAACAAAAGTTCATGACCTTGAGTGTGCAGAACTAAAACATTATTCTCAGCTATGGCAAAAACACCTTTTTGGGGCCTCTTAGTTCTTTATCACTAAGTCAGGAGCCCCCCTCCTTGTGCACCGCTGTAGGGAGAGGGAAGAAACTGCCTCTTCTCTTATCAGTGACACCCATAAACCATTACAGGCCTTACACTCAACTTAACAAACCTCTTTGTTTATACTGTAAATATAGAAAATCATAACATATGAAACATTGCATTGTGGGTTATACAAGAATATAATTGATTATAACTAGCTTTCGTTTTAAGTATTCATCCTAATATGGAGATCTCAACACCACAAACCACAAGATTTTACCATGAGACTTAGTCTTTCCCTTGAGACTAAGTCATAGTTATATAAGCAAAGTATATTGTGTGTTCCACTGTAAGAGGAGCCGAGGCCTTCAGATTTTGATTGTAGCAGTTGTGAAAATTAAGATAAAGCTTCTGAATTTGTTCTGGTTATAATCCCGATCGTTTGAATATTTGAAAGGCCAACACTCTTGTATTCTTCAAAAAGTCTCTCAAAACTAACTCTGATTGTGAAGCGTCTTTGAGCAATAGAACAAATCCCATCTATTATTATTATACAGATCCACATCTCTCCTCGGACATTGCTGACGCACTCAGCTTAATGGTTTTGTTTTTATATTGCATTATTATTGTATACACTTTAATAAACTCATGTGTGTTCAGAGAAAGTCATTCAATAACTTTATTCATGCTCAATGGAACATTTCAAGTTGCATTTCAAAATATGTGCCAATACATTTTGATGAGATGGCTAACGTGTCTGAATTTCAGATCTTATTGCTCCTTAACAATATGTGGAAGAAACATTCCTTCATGTGTTCATTTGTTTAACAGCAGATTCTTATCTTCTATATTTGGGACACATTACATGTGATGGAATACGAAGGTGAACATATTGTCAACATATTGGGAACATAGTTGATATGAAGCTGCTCTGTGTCTGTTCACAGCGAGGAGCTTCATTCAGCTTTACCTTCACTTTCACTCCTAACGTCCGGACTCATGGACCTTTCAGGGTTCTCCTAAAATCACTGAGGCTGATATGAAAAGTGAAAAGCAAGAGAAGAAACAGAAAGAGAGAGCAGCATCAAGCTCAGCACATGTACAGCTGCACGTTTCATTTCCTTCCTCTGCACACAGTGAACGAGACACGTCATTAGAGTTAATACTGCTGAGGTCAGGGTCCTTTCATTCTCTCTCTCTGCAATCTCTTGATGACCTACACTTCTCCGTACAACAGGCGCTTACATATGATGCGGATTTTAGACATCTTCAGCCCGTACAGGACTGGGGTAAAGAGAGGCTGGCATGTTAGAAAGTACAGGGATAATAAAATGCGCAGTATATTCGGCACATATTTCATCGCAAATCGGTTCTGTATTACTTCAAAGCAAGACCCAAAGAAGCATTGAGAAGGGAAGCAAGGTGAGGTGTGCAGGTACTGAGAGCTTTCTGTCTGGTCTGTTTGGAGCCAGAGAAACACACTCTGAGGATCCTCATGTACGAGATCAAAGTGAGAGAAACAGGAAGCATGATTAAGAAAAAAGTTATAATTAGTCCATATATATTATTGACGGTAGTGTCAGAGCAGGCCAGCTTAACAATGGAGTAGTTATCACAGTACACTTTGTTAATGATGTTCCCACACAGCTGCAGAGGAACAGTCAGAGAAATCAAAATCCAAATGGTAATAAGTGGAAACAGCCATGTTAGAGCAATAAGAAAGGCAACCCTGTTAGAAGTCATACGTGTGTTATATTGCAGAGGATAACAGATAGCAAGATATCTGTCATAAGACATGGTGGACAAATTAGTAAATTGTATACCTGTATATGTATACACAGAATAAATCTGCAGGAAGCAGAGCGGAGCAGAGACAGTGTGAATGTCAGAGAGGACCTGAACCAGAAGGAATGGAAACAACCCTGTACTACCATACAGTTCATTTACAAACAGGCTGCACAGAAAAAGGTACATAGGTTCATGTAAGCTCCTGTTCACACAGATAACCACAATCAGCAACACGTTGGCACCTATGATACACACATACAAACACATGACAATCATGAAGAACAAGTACTTAAAAAGCCCCGTGTCGAAGTATGCAGCAAGAGTGAAATATGAAACGAGAGTAGAGTTCACCATGATCCTCCTGTGGTTCTTCAAGCATCACAACATGACCAGTTAATTACCTGGATGGAGATGTCACTTTAAACATAGGAATAACAGTGAACACATGTTCCTCATCATGAGAACACATAAGACAGATGATCCAAACTGAGCGTCCTATATCAATGTGTATAATACAGAGATCCAGAGTGTGTGAGGTGCTGCTCTCCTCACTGAGCTGAAACTCTGAGCTGCTGCTTTTACCTTCTGTCTGCAGCTCACTGACGTCATCCTTCAGGGATCCTCCTTCTGTAACTCAGGGTTTCACCACCAGATGCAGACGTGCTCCATTCAATCCGTCAATCCACATTATTTTAATGTCAACCAGCGACGTATAGGCCTGTCCTTAAGGAATGCAGACAATTCTCTGATTGGTGCAGATGGCATCCTGGTTTCTAGTCGTCACCATCTTGGTTTCTAGTCGTCACCATCTTGGTTTCTAGTCGTCACCATCTTGGTTTCCAGTCGTCACCATCTTGGTTTCTAGTCGTCAACATCTTGGTTTCTAGTCATCACCATCTTGGTTTCTGGTCGTCACCATCTTCTTTTTCGGTCGTCACCATCTTGGTTTCTAGTCGTCACCATCTTGGTTTCTAGTCGTCACCATCTTGGTTCCAGTCGTCACCATCTTGGTTTCTAGTTGTGACCATCTTGGTTTCTAGTCATCACCATCTTGGTTTCTGGTCGTCACCATCTTGGTTTCCAGTCGTCACCATCTTGGTTTCTAGTCGTCAACATCTTGGTTTCTAGTCATCACCATCTTGGTTTCTGGTCGTCACCATCTTCTTTTTCGGTCGTCACCATCTTGGTTTCTAGTCGTCACCATCTTGGTTTCCAGTCGTCACCATCTTGGTTTCTAGTTGTGACCATCTTGGTTTCTAGTCATCACCATCTTGGTTTCTGGTCGTCACCATCTTGGTTTCCAGTCGTCACCATCTTGGTTTCTAGTTGTGACCATCTTGGTTTCTAGTCATCACCATCTTCCTTTCTGGTCGTCACCATCTTGGTTTTTGGTCGTCACCATCTTGGTTTCTGGTCGTCACCATCTTGGTTTCTAGTCGTCACCATCTTGGTTTCTAGTCGTCAACATCTTGGTTTCTAGTCATCACCATCTTGGTTTCTAGTCGTGACCATCTTGGTTTCTAGTCGTCACCATCTTGGTTTCTAGTCGTGACCATCTTGGTTTCTAGTCGTCACCATCTTCTTTTTCGGTCGTCACCATCTTGGTTTCTGGTCGTCACCATCTTGGTTTCTAGTCGTCACCATCTTGGTTTCTAGTCGTCAACATCTTGGTTTCTAGTCATCACCATCTTGGTTTCTAGTCGTGACCATCTTGGTTTCTAGTCGTCACCATCTTGGTTTCTGGTCGTCACCATCTTGGTTTCCAGTCGTCACCATCTTGGTTTCTGGTCGTCACCATCTTCTTTTTCGGTCGTCACCATCTTGGTTTCTGGTCGTCTTTCTAGTCGTCACCATCTTGGTTTTTGGTCGTCAACATCTTGGTTTCTAGTCATCACCATCTTGGTTTCTAGTCGTGACCATCTTGGTTTCTAGTCATCACCATCTTGGTTTCTGGTCGTCACCATCTTGGTTTCCAGTCGTCACCATCTTGGTTTTTGGTCGTGACCATCTTGGTTTCTGGTCGTCACCATCTTCTTTTTCGGTCGTCACCATCTTGGTTTCTGGTCGTCACCATCTTGGTTTTTGGTCGTCACCATCTTCTTTTTCTAGTCGTCACCATCTTCTTTTTCGGTCGTCACCATCTTGGTTTCTGGTCGTCACCATCTTGGTTTCCAGTCGTCACCATCTTCTTTTCGGTCGTCACCATCTTGGTTTCTGGTCGTCACCATCTTGGTTTTTGGTCGTCACCATCTTCTTTTTCTAGTCGTCACCATCTTCTTTTTCGGTCGTCACCATCTTGGTTTCTGGTCGTCACCATCTTGGTTTCTAGTCGTCACCATCTTGGTTTCTAGTCATCACCATCTTGGTTTCTAGTCATCACCATCTTGGTTTCTAGTCGTCAACATCTTGGTTTCTAGTCATCACCATCTTGGTTTCTAGTCGTGACCATCTTGGTTTCTAGTCATCACCATCTTGGTTTCTGGTCGTCACCATCTTCTTTTTCGGTCGTCACCATCTTGGTTGCTAGTCGTCACCATCTTGGTTTCTAGTCGTCACCATCTTGGTTTCTAGTCGTCACCATCTTGGTTTCTAGTCGTCACCATCTTGGTTTTTGGTCGTCAACATCTTGGTTTCTAGTCATCACCATCTTGGTTTCTAGTCGTCACCATCTTGGTTTCTGGTCGTCACCATCTTGGTTTCTAGTCGTCACCATCTTGGTTTCTAGTCGTCACCATCTTGGTTTCTAGTCGTCACCATCTTGGTTTCTAGTCGTCAACATCTTGGTTTCTAGTCATCACCATCTTGGTTTCTAGTCGTGACCATCTTCTTTTTCTAGTCGTCACCATCTTCTTTTTCGGTCGTCACCATCTTGGTTTCTGGTCGTCACCATCTTGGTTTCTAGTCGTCACCATCTTGGTTTCTAGTCATCACCATCTTGGTTTCTAGTCATCACCATCTTGGTTTCTAGTCGTCAACATCTTGGTTTCTAGTCATCACCATCTTGGTTTCTAGTCGTGACCATCTTGGTTTCTAGTCATCACCATCTTGGTTTCTGGTCGTCACCATCTTCTTTTTCTAGTCGTCACCATCTTCTTTTTCGGTCGTCACCATCTTGGTTTCTGGTCGTCACCATCTTGGTTTCTAGTCGTCACCATCTTGGTTTCTAGTCGTCACCATCTTGGTTTTTGGTCGTCAACATCTTGGTTTCTAGTCATCACCATCTTGGTTTCTAGTCGTCACCATCTTGGTTTCCAGTCGTCACCATCTTGGTTTTTGGTCGTCAACATCTTGGTTTCTAGTCGTCACCATCTTGGTTTCTAGTCGTCACCATCTTGGTTTCTAGTCATCACCATCTTGGTTTCTAGTCATCACCATCTTGGTTTCTAGTCGTCAACATCTTGGTTTCTAGTCATCACCATCTTGGTTTCTAGTCGTGACCATCTTGGTTTCTAGTCATCACCATCTTGGTTTCTGGTCGTCACCATCTTCTTTTTCTAGTCGTCACCATCTTCTTTTTCGGTCGTCAACATCTTGGTTTCTAGTCATCACCATCTTGGTTTCTAGTCGTCACCATCTTGGTTTCTGGTCGTCACCATCTTCTTTTTCGGTCGTCACCATCTTGGTTTCTGGTCGTCACCATCTTGGTTTTTGGTCGTCAACATCTTGGTTTCTAGTCTTCACCATCTTGGTTTCTAGTCGTCACCATCTTGGTTTCTAGTCGTCACCATCTTCTTTTCTAGTCGTCACCATCTTGGTTTCTGGTCGTCACCATCTTGGTTTCTAGTCGTCACCATCTTGGTTTCTAGTCATCACCATCTTGGTTTCTAGACATCACCATCTTGGTTTCTAGTCATCACCATCTTGGTTTCTGGTCGTCACCATCTTGGTTTCTAGTCGTCACCATCTTGGTTTCTAGTCGTCACCATCTTGGTTTCTGGTCGTCGCCATCTTCGTTTTTGGTCGTCACCATCTTGGTTTCTAGTCGTCACCATCTTCCTTTTCGGTCGTCACCATCTTGGTTTCTGGTCGTCGCCATCTTGGTTTCTAGTCGTCACCATCTTGGTTTCTAGTCGTCACCATTTTGGTTTCTAGTCGTCACCATCTTCTTTTTCGGTCGTCACCATCTTGGTTTGCAGTCGTCGACATCTTGTTTTTTGGTCGTCACCATCTTGTTTTTAGGTCGTCACCATCTTGTTTTTAGGTCGTCACCATCTTGGTTTCTGGTCGTCACCATCTTGGTTTCTAGTCGTCACCATCTTGGTTTCTAGTCATCACCATCTTGGTTTCTAGTCATCACCATCTTGGTTTCTAGTCGTCAACATCTTGGTTTCTAGTCATCACCATCTTGGTTTCTAGTCGTGACCATCTTGGTTTCTAGTCATCACCATCTTGGTTTCTGGTCGTCACCATCTTCTTTTTCGGTCGTCACCATCTTGGTTGCTAGTCGTCACCATCTTGGTTTCTAGTCGTCACCATCTTGGTTCTAGTCGTCACCATCTTGGTTTCTAGTCGTCACCATCTTGGTTTTTGGTCGTCAACATCTTGGTTTCTAGTCATCACCATCTTGGTTTCTAGTCGTCACCATCTTGGTTTCTGGTCGTCACCATCTTGGTTTCTAGGTCGTCACCATCTTGGTTTCTAGTCGTCACCATCTTGGTTTCTAGTCGTCACCATCTTGGTTTCTAGTCGTCAACATCTTGGTTTCTAGTCATCACCATCTTGGTTTCTTAGTCGTGACCATCTTCTTTTTCTAGTCGTCACCATCTTCTTTTTCGGTCGTCACCATCTTGGTTCTGGTCGTCACCATCTTGGTTTCTAGTCGTCACCATCTTGGTTTCTAGTCATCACCATCTTGGTTTCTAGTCATCACCATCTTGGTTTCTAGTCGTCAACATCTTGGTTTCTAGTCATCACCATCTTGGTTTCTAGTCGTGACCATCTTGGTTTCTAGTCATCACCATCTTGGTTTCTGGTCGTCACCATCTTGGTTTCTAGTCGTCACCATCTTGGTTTTTGGGTCGTCAACATCTTGGTTTCTAGTCATCACCATCTTGGTTTCTAGTCGTCACCATCTTGGTTTCCAGTCGTCACCATCTTGGTTTTTGGTCGTCAACATCTTGGTTTCTAGTCGTCACCATCTTGGTTTCTAGTCGTCACCATCTTGGTTTCTAGTCATCACCATCTTGGTTTCTAGTCATCACCATCTTGGTTTCTAGTCGTCAACATCTTGGTTTCTAGTCATCACCATCTTGGTTTCTAGTCGTGACCATCTTGGTTTCTAGTCATCACCATCTTGGTTTCTGGTCGTCACCATCTTCTTTTTCTAGTCGTCACCATCTTCTTTTTCGGTCGTCAACATCTTGATTTCTAGTCATCACCATCTTGGTTTCTAGTCGTCACCATCTTGGTTTCTGGTCGTCACCATCTTCTTTTTCGGTCGTCACCATCTTGGTTTCTGGTCGTCACCATCTTGGTTTTTGGTCGTCAACATCTTGGTTTCTAGTCGTCAACATCTTGGTTTCTGGTCGTCACCATCTTCCTTTTCGGTCGTCACCATCTTGGTTTCTAGTCGTCACCATCTTCTTTTTCTAGTCGTCACCATCTTGGTTTCTGGTCGTCACCATCTTGGTTTCTAGTCGTCACCATCTTGGTTTCTAGTCATCACCATCTTGGTTTCTAGACATCACCATCTTGGTTTCTAGTCATCACCATCTTGGTTTCTGGTCGTCACCATCTTGGTTTCTAGTCGTCACCATCTTGGTTTCTAGTCGTCACCATCTTGGTTTCTGGTCGTCGCCATCTTCGTTTTTGGTCGTCACCATCTTGGTTTCTAGTCGTCACCATCTTCCTTTTCGGTCGTCACCATCTTGGTTTCTGGTCGTTCGCCATCTTGGTTTCTAGTCGTCACCATCTGGTTTCTAGTCGTCACCATTTTGGTTTCTAGTCGTCACCATCTTCTTTTTCGGTCGTCACCATCTTGGTTTGCAGTCGTCGACATCTTGTTTTTTGGTCGTCACCATCTTGTTTTTAGGTCGTCACCATCTTGTTTTTAGGTCGTCACCATCTTGGTTTCTGGTCGTCACCATCTTGGTTTCTGGTCGTCACCATCTTGGTTTCTAGTCGTCACCATCTTGGTTTTCTGGTCGTCACCATCTTGGTTTCTGGTCGTCACCATCTTGGTTTCTAGTCGTCACCATCTTGGTTTCTAGTCGTCACCATCTTGGTTTCTGGTCGTCACCATCTTGGTTTCTAGTCGTCACCATCTTGTTTTTAGGTCGTCACCATCTTGTTTTAGGTCGTCACCATCTTGGTTTCTGGTCGTCACCATCTTGGTTTCTGGTCGTCACCATCTTGGTTTCTAGTCGTCACCATCTTGGTTTCTGGTCGTCACCATCTTGGTTTCTGGTCGTCACCATCTTGGTTTCTAGTCGTCACCATCTTGGTTTCTAGTCGTCACCATCTTGGTTTCTGGTCGTCACCATCTTGGTTTCTAGTCGTCACCATCTTGGTTTCTAGTCGTCGACATCTTGTTTTTTGGTCGTCACCATCTTGTTTTTAGGTCGTCACCATCTTGTTTTAGGTCGTCACCATCTTGGTTTCTGGTCGTCACCATCTTGGTTTCTGGTCGTCACCATCTTGGTTTCTAGTCGTCACCATCTTGGTTTCTGGTCGTCACCATCTTGGTTTCTGGTCGTCACCATCTTGGTTTCTAGTCGTCACCATCTTGGTTTCTAGTCGTCACCATCTTGGTTTCTGGTCGTCACCATCTTGGTTTCTAGTCGTCACCATCTTTTTTCTTGTCGTCACCATCTTGGTTTCTAGTCGTCACCATCTTGGTTTCTAGTCGTCACCATCTTGGTTTCTGGTCGTCACCATCTTGGTTTCTAGTCGTCCACATCTTCTTTTTCGGTCGTCCCATCTTGGGTTTCGGGCCGTCAACCCATCCTTGGTTTCTAGTCGTCACATCTTGTTTTCTGGTCGTCACCATCTTGGTTTCTAGTCGTCACCATCTCTTTTTCGGTCGTCACCATCTTGGTTTCTGGTCGGTCACCATCTTAGTTTCTAGTCGTCACCATCTTGTTTTTAGTCGTCACCATCTTAGTTTCTAGTCGTCACCATCTTGGTTTCTTATAGTCGTCACATCTTGGTTTCCTAGTTCGTCACCATCTTGGTTTCTGGTCGTCACCAACTTGGTTTCTAGTCGTCACCATCTTCTTTTTCGGTCGTCACCATCTTGTTTTCTAGTCGTCACCATCTTGGTTTCTAGTCGTCACCATCTTGGTTTGTCATCGTCGCCATCTTGTTTTTTGGTCGTCAACATCTTGGTTTCTAGTCTTCAACATCTTGGTTTCTTCTGGTCATCACCATCTTGGTTTCTGGTCATCACCATCTTGGTTTTCTAGTCTTCAACATCTTGGTTTTCTAGTCGTCACAATCTTGGTTTCTAGTCTTCAACATCTTGATTTCTAGTCGTCACAATCTTGGTTTCTAGTCTTCAACATCTTGGTTTCTGGTCGTCACCATCTTGGTTTCTGGTCATCACCATCTTGGTTTCTAGTCTTCAACATCTTGGTTTCTAGTCGTCACAATCTTGGTTTCTAGTCTTCAACATCTTGATTTCTAGTCGTCACAATCTTGGTTTCTAGTCTTCAACATCTTGGTTTCTGGTCATCACCATCTTGGTTTCTGGTCATCACCATCTTGGTTTCTAGTCTTCAACATCTTGGTTTCTAGTCGTCACAATCTTGGTTTCTAGTCTTCAACATCTTGATTTCTAGTCGTCACAATCTTGGTTTCTAGTCGTCACCATCTTGGTTTCTGGTCGTCACCATCTTGGTTTCTAGTCGTCACCATCTTCTTTTTCGGTCGTCACCATCTTGTTTTCTAGTCGTCACCATCTTGGTTTCTAGTCGTCACCATCTTGGTTTGTCATCGTCGCCATCTTGTTTTTTGGTCGTCAACATCTTGGTTTCTAGTCTTCAACATCTTGGTTTCTGGTCATCACCATCTTGGTTTCTGGTCATCACCATCTTGGTTTCTAGTCTTCAACATCTTGGTTTCTAGTCGTCACAATCTTGGTTTCTAGTCTTCAACATCTTGATTTCTAGTCGTCACAATCTTGGTTTCTAGTCTTCAACATCTTGGTTTCGGTCGTCACCATCTTGGTTTCTTGTCGTCACCATCTTGGTTTCTAGTCGTCACCATCTTGGTTTCTGGTCGTCACCATCTTGGTTTCTAGTCGTCACCATCTTCTTTTTCGGTCGTCACCATCTTGGTTTCTAGTCGTCACCATCTTGGTTTCTAGTCGTCACCATCTTGGTTTGTCGTCGTCGCCATCTTCGTTTCTAGTCGTCACCATCTTTTTTTTCGGTCGTCACCATCTTGGTTTCTAGTCGTCACCATCTTGGTTTCTAGTCGTCACCATCTTGGTTTCTAGTCGTCACCATCTTGATTTATAGTCGTCACCATCTTGGTTTATAGTCGTCACCATCTTCTTTTTCGGTGGTCACCATCTTGGTTTCTGGTCGTCACCATCTTGGTTTCTGGTCGTCACCATCTTGGTTTCTAGTCGTCACCATCTTGGTTTCTGGTCGTCACCATCATGGTTTGTCGTCGTCGCCATCTTGTTTTTTGGTCGTCACCATCTTGGTTTCAAGTCGTCACCATCTTGGTTTCTAGTCGTCACCATCTTGGTTTCTAGTCGTCACCATCTTGGTTTCTGATCGTCACCATCTTGGTTTCTAGTCGTCACCATCTTGGTTTCTAGTCGTCACCATCTTGGTTTCTGGTCGTCACCATCTTGGTTTCTAGTCGTCACCATCTTGGTTTCTAGTCGTCACCATCTTGGTTTCTGGTCGTCACCATCTTGGTTTCTAGTCGTCACCATCTTCTTTTTCGGTGGTCACCATCTTGGTTTCTGGTCGTCACCATCTTGGTTTCTAGTCGTCACCATCTTGGTTTCTAGTCGTCACCATCTTCTTTTTCGGTGGTCACCATCTTGGTTTCTAGTCGTCACCATCTTGGTTTCTAGTCGTCACCATCTTCTTTTTCGGTGGTCACCATCTTGGTTTCTGTTCGTCACCATCTTGGTTTCTGGTCGTCACCATCTTGGTTTCTAGTGGTCACCATCTTGGTTTCTAGTCGTCACCATCTTGGTTTCTGGTCGTCACCATCTTGGTTTCTAGTCGTCACCATCTTGGTTTCTAGTCTTCACCATCTTGGTTTCTGGTCGTCACCATCTTGGTTTCTAGTCGTCACCATCTTGGTTTCTAGTCGTGCACCATCTCTTTTTCGGTGGTCACCATCTTGGTTTCTGTTCGTCACCATCTTGGTTTCTGGTCGTCACCATCTTGGTTTCTGGTCGTCACCATCTTGGTTTGTCGTCGTCACCATCTTCTTTTTCGGTGGTCACCATCTTGGTTTCTAGTCTTCACCATCTTGGTTTCTGGTCGTCACCATCTTGGTTTCTAGTCGTCACCATCTTGGTTTCTAGTCGTCACCATCTTCTTTTTCGGTGGTCACCATCTTGGTTTCTGTTCGTCACCATCTTGGTTTCTGGTCGTCACCATCTTGGTTTCTGGTCGTCACCATCTTGGTTTCTAGTCGTCACCATCTTCTTTTTCGGTGGTCACCATCTTGGTTTCTGGTCGTCACCATCTTGGTTTCTGGTCGTCACCATCTTGGTTTCTAGTCTCACATCTTCTTTTTCGGTGGTCACCATCTTGGTTTCTGTTCGTCACCATCTTGGTTTCTGGTCGTCACCATCTTGGTTTCTAGTCGTCACCATCTTGGTTTCTAGTCGTCACCATCTTGGTTTCTGGTCGTCACCATCTTGGTTTCTAGTCGTCACCATCTTGGTTTCTAGTCTTCACCATCTTGGTTTCTGGTCGTCACCATCTTGGTTTCTAGTCGTCACCATCTTGGTTTCTAGTCGTCACCAGCTTGTGTTTCTGGGTCGTCACCATCTTGGTTTCTATTGGTTTTTCTTCGTGGTCACCATCTTGGTTTCTAGTCGTCACCATCTTGGTTTCTAGTCGTCACCATCTTGGTTTCTAGTCGTCACATCTTTTTTTCGGTGTCACCATCTTGGTTTCTGTCGTCACCATCTTGGTTTCTGTCGTCACCATCTTGGTTTCTAGTCGTCACCATCTTGGTTTCTAGTCGTCACCATCTTGGTTTCTAGTCGTCACCATCTTGGTTTCTAGTCGTCACCATCTTGGTTTCTAGTCGTCACCATCTTGGTTTCTGTCGTCACCATCTTGGTTTCTAGTCGTCACCATCTTGGTTTCTATTCGTCACCATCTTGGTTTCGTGTCACCATCTTGGTTTTGTCGTCACCATCTTGGTTTCTGGTCGTCACCATCTTGGTTTCTAGTCGTCACCATCTTGGTTTTGTCGTCACCATCTTGTTCTTTTGGTCGTCACCATCTTGGTTTTAGTCGTCACCATCTTGTTTTTTGGCGTCACCATCTTGGTTCTGGTCGTCACCATCTTGGTTTCTAGTCGTCACCATCTTGGTTTCTAGTCGTCACCATCTTGGTTTCTGGTCGTCACCATCTTGGTTTCTAGTCGTCACCATCTTGGTTTCTAGTCGTCACCATCTTGGTTTCTAGTCGTCACCATCTTGGTTTCTAGTCTTCACCATCTTGGTTTCTAGTCGTCACCATCTTGGTTTCTAGTCGTCACCATCTTGGTTTCTAGTCGTCACCATCTTGGTTTCTAGTCGTCACCATCTTGGTTTCTAGTCGTCACCATCTTGGTTTCTAGTCGTCACCATCTTGGTTGCTAGTCGTCACCATCTTGTTTTTCGGTCGTCACCATCTTGGTTTCTAGTCGTCACCATCTTGGTTTCTAGTCGTCACCATCTTGGTTTCTAGTCGTCACCATCTTGGTTTCTAGTCGTCACCATCTTGGTTTCTAGTCGTCACCATCTTGGTTTCTAGTCGTCACCATCTTGGTTTCTAGTCGTCACCATCTTGGTTTCTAGTCGTCACCATCTTGGTTTCTAGTCGTCACCATCTTGGTTTCTAGTCGTCACCATCTTGTTTTTCGTCACCATCTTGGTTTCTAGTCGTCACCATCTTGGTTTCTGGTCGTCACCATCTTGGTTTCTAGTCGTCACCATCTTGGTTTCGGTCGTCACCATCTTGGTTTCTGGTCGTCACCATCTTGGTTTCTAGTCGTCACCATCTTGGTTTCTAGTCGTCACCATCTTGGTTTCTAGTCGTCACCATCTTGGTTTCTGGTCGTCACATCTTGGTTTCTAGTCGTCACCATCTTGGTTTCTAGTCGTCACCATCTTGGTTTTCGGTGGTCACCATCTTGGTTTCTATTCGTCACCATCTTGGTTTCTGTCGTCACCATCTTGGTTCTAGTCGTCACCATCTTGGTTTCTGTCGTCACCATCTTGGTTTCTAGTCGTCACCATCTTGGTTTCTGGTCGTCACCATCTTGGTTTCTAGTCGTCACCATCTTGGTTTCTAGTCGTCACCATCTTGGTTCTAGTCGTCACCATCTTTTTTTTTCTCTTGTTCACCATCTTTTTCGGTTCGTCGTCACCATCTTGGTTTCTAGTCGTCACCATCTTGGTTTCTGGTCGTCACCATCTTGTTTCTAGTCGTCACCATCTTGGTTTCTGGTCGTCACCATCTTGGTTTCTAGTCGTCACCATCTTGGTTTCTGTCGTCACCATCTTGGTTTCTAGTCGTCACCATCTTGGTTTCTAGTCGTCACCATCTTGGTTTCTAGTCGTCACCATCTTGGTTTCTAGTCGTCACCATCTTGGTTTCTAGTCGTCACCATCTTGGTTTCTAGTCGTCACCATCTTGGTTTCTAGTCGTCACCATCTTGGTTTCTAGTCGTCACCATCTTGGTTTCTAGTCGTCACCATCTTGGTTTCTAGTCGTCACCATCTTGGTTTCTAGACGTCACCATCTTGGTTTCTAGTCGTCACCATCTTGGTTTCTAGTCGTCACCATCTTGTTTTTCGTCGTCACCATCTTGGTTTCTAGTCGTCACCATCTTGGTTTCTGTCGTCACCATCTTGGTTTCTAGTCGTCACCATCTTGGTTTCTGGTCGTCACCATCTTGGTTTCTAGTCGTCACCATCTTGGTTTCTAGTCGTCACCATCTTGGTTTCTAGTCGTCACCATCTTGGTTTCTAGTCGTCACCATCTTGGTTTCTAGTCGTCACCATCTTGGTTTCTAGTCGTCACCATCTTGGTTTCTGTCGTCACCATCTTGGTTTCTAGTCGTCACCATCTTGGTTTCGGTCGTCACCATCTTGGTTTCTAGTCGTCACCATCTTGGTTTTCTAGTCGTCACCATCTTGGTTTCTAGTCGTCACCATCTTGGTTTCTAGTCGTCACCATCTTGTTTTTGGTCGTCACCATCTTGGTTTCTAGTCGTCACCATCTTGGTTTCTAGTCGTCACCATCTTGGTTTCTAGTCGTCACCATCTTGGTTTCTAGTCGTCACCATCTTGGTTTCTAGTCGTCACCATCTTGGTTTCTAGTCGTCACCATCTTGGTTTCTAGTCGTCACCAATCTTGGTTTCTAGTCGTCACCATCTTGGTTTCTAGTCGTCACCATCTTGGTTTCTAGTCGTCACCATCTTGGTTTCTAGTCGTCACCATCTTGGTTTCTAGTCGTCACCATCTTGGTTTCTAGTCGTCACCATCTTGGTTTCTAGTCGTCACCATCTTGGTTTCTAGTCGTCACCATCTTGGTTTCTAGTCGTCACCATCTTGTTTCTAGTCGTCACCATCTTGTTTTCTAGTCGTCACCATCTTGGTTTCTAGTCGTCACCATCTTGGTTTCTAGTCGTCACCATCTTGGTTTCTAGTCGTCACATCTTGGTTTCTAGTCGTCACCATCTTGGTTTCTCTATCGTCACCATCTTGGTTTTCTAGTCGTCACCATCTTGGTTTCTAGTCGTCACCATCTTGGTTTCTAGTCGTCACCATCTTGGTTTCTAGTCGTCACCATCTTGGTTTCTGGTCGTCACCATCTTGTTTTTTAGTCGTCACCATCTTGGTTTCTAGTCGTCACCATCTTGGTTTCTAGTCGTCACCATCTTGGTTTCTAGTCGTCACCATCTTGGTTTCTAGTCGTCACCATCTTGGTTTCTAGTCGTCACCATCTTGGTTTCTAGTCGTCACCATCTTGGTTTCTAGTCGTCACCATCTTGGTTTTGTCGTCACCATCTTGGTTTCTAGTCGTCACCATCTTGGTTTCTAGTCGTCACCATCTTGGTTTCTAGTCGTCACCCATCTTGTTTTTTAGTCGTCACCATCTTGGTTTCTAGTCGTCACCATCTTGGTTTTTGGTCGTCACCATCTTGGTTTCTAGTCGTCACCATCTTGGTTTCTAGTCGTCACCATCTTGGTTTTTGGTCGTCACCATCTTGGTTTCTAGTCGTCACCATCTTGGTTTTTTAGTCGTCACCATCTTGGTTTCTAGTCGTCAACCATCTGGTTTGTCGTCACCATCTTGGTTTTAGTCGTCACCATCTTTGGTTTTGTCGTCACCATCTTGGTTTCTAGTCGTCACCATCTTGGTTTCTAGTCGTCACCATCTTTTTTTAGTCGTCCCATCTTGGTTTCTAGTCGTCACCATCTTGGTTTCTAGTCGTCACCATCTTGGTTTTGGTCGTCACCATCTTGGTTTCTAGTCGTCACCATCTTGTTTTAGTCGTCACCATCTTGGTTTCTAGTCGTCACCATCTTGGTTTTAGTCGTCACCATCTTGGTTTTTAGTCGTCACCATCTTGGTTTTGTGGTCGTCACCATCTTGGTTTCTAGTCGTCACCATCTTGGTTTTAGTCGTCACCATCTTGGTTTCTAGTCGTCACCATCTTGGTTTCTAGTCGTCACCATCTTGTTTTTAGTCGTCACCATCTTGGTTTCTAGTCGTCACCATCTTGGTTTCTAGTCGTCACCATCTTGGTTTCTAGTCGTCACCATCTTGGTTTCTAGTCGTCAACATCTTGGTTTCTAGTCGTCACCATCTTGTTTTTAGGTCGTCACCATCTTGTTTTTTGGTCGTCACCATCTTGGTTTCTAGTCGTCACCATCTTGGTTTCTAGTCGTCACCATCTTGGTTTCTAGTCGTCACCATCTTGTTTTAGTCGTCACACATCTTGGTTTCTAGTCGTCAACCATCTTGGTTTCTAGTCGTCACCATCTTGGTTTCTTCTCACCATCTTGGTTTCTAGTCGTCACATCTTGTTTTTAGGTCGTCACCATCTTGGTTTCTAGTCGTCACATCTTGGTTTCAGTCGTCACCATCTGGTTTTTCTTCGTCACATCTTGGTTTTTGTCGTCACCATCTTGGTTTCTAGTCGTCACCATCTTGGTTTCTAGTCGTCACCATCTTGGTTTCTAGTCGTCACCATCTTGGTTTCTAGTCGTCACCATCTTGGTTTCTAGTCGTCACCATCTTAGTTTCTAGTCGTCACCATCTTGTTTTTAGTCGTCACCATCTTGTTTTTAGTCGTCACCATCTTAGTTTCTAGTCGTCACCATCTTGGTTTCTAGTCGTCACCATCTTGGTTTCTAGTCGTCACCATCTTGTTTTTTGGTCGTCACCATCTTGGTTTCTAGTCGTAAACATCTTGGTTTCTAGTCGTCACCATCTTGGTTTCTAGTCGTCACCATCTTGTTTTTTGGTCGTCACCATCTTGGTTTCTAGTCGTCGCCATCTTGGTTTCTAGTCGTCACCATCTTGGTTTCTAGTCGTCACATCTTGGTTTCTAGGTCG
Source organism: Harpagifer antarcticus (assembly GCA_902827135.1). Lineage (NCBI taxonomy): Eukaryota > Metazoa > Chordata > Actinopteri > Perciformes > Harpagiferidae > Harpagifer > Harpagifer antarcticus. The sequence continues at coordinate 101,271 of CADEHL010001425.1, forward strand.
TCACCATCTTGGTTTTAGTCGTCACCATCTTGGTTTTTGTCACCATCTTGGTTTCTAGTCGTCACCATCTTGTTTTTTGGTCGTCACCATCTTGTTTCTAGTCGTCACCATCTTGGTTTCTAGTCGTCACCATCTTGGTTTCTAGTCGTCACCATCTTGGTTTCTAGTCGTCACCACCATCTTGGTTTCTAGTCGTCACCATCTTGGTTTTTGGTCGTCACCATCTTGGTTTCTAGTCGTCACCATCTGGTTTTTAGTCGTCACCATCTTGGTTTTCTAGTCGTCACCATCTTGGTTTCTAGTCGTCACCATCTTGTTTTTTAGTCGTCACCATCTTGGTTTCTAGTCGTCACCATCTTGGTTTCTTGTCGTCACCATCTTGTTTTCTAGTCGTCACCATCTTGTTTTTTAGTCGTCACCATCTTGGTTTCTAGTCGTCACCATCTTGGTTTCTAGTCGTCACCATCTTGTTTTTTAGTCGTCACCATCTTGGTTTTTAGTCGTCACCATCTTGTTTTTAGTCGTCACCATCTTGGTTTCTAGTCGTCACCATCTTGTTTTTTAGTCGTCACCATCTTGGTTTCTAGTCGTCACCATCTTGTTTCTAGTCGTCACATCTTGGTTTCTAGTCGTCACCATCTTGTTTTTTGTCGTCACCATCTTGGTTTCTAGTCGTCACCATCTTGGTTCTAGTCGTCACCATCTTCTTTTTCGGTCGTCACCATCTTGGTTTCTAGTCGTCACCATCTTGGTTTCTAGTCGTCACCATCTTGGTTTCTAGTCGTCACCATCTTGTTTTTTCGGTCGTCACCATCTTGGTTTCTAGTCGTCACCATCTTGGTTTCTAGTCGTCACCATCTTGTTTTTAGTCGTCACCATCTTGGTTTTAGTCGTCACATCTTAGTTTCTAGTCGTCACCATCTTGGTTTCTAGTCGTCACCATCTTGTTTTTAGTCGTCACCATCTTGTTTTTCTAGTCGTCACCATCTTGTTTTTTTGGTCGTCACCATCTTGGTTTCTAGTCGTCACCATCTTGGTTTTAGTCGTCACCATCTTGTTTTTGGTCGTCACCATCTTGGTTTTCTAGTCGTCACCATCTTGGTTTCTAGTCGTCACCATCTTGGTTTCTATCGTCACCATCTTGGTTTCTAGTCGTCACCATCTTGTTTTTAGTCGTCACCATCTTAGTTTCTAGTCGTCACCATCTTAGTTTCTAGTCGTCACCATCTTGTTTTTAGTCGTCACCATCTTGTTTTTTAGTCGTCACCATCTTGGTTTTTGGTCGTCACCATCTTGGTTTCTAGTCGTCACCATCTTGTTTTTTAGTCGTCACCATCTTGGTTTCTAGTCGTCACCATCTTGGTTTCTAGTCGTCACCATCTTGGTTTCTAGTCGTCACCATCTTTTTTTAGTCGTCACCATCTTTTTTTTGGTCGTCACCATCTTGGTTTCTAGTCGTCACCATCTTGGTTTCTAGTCGTCACCATCTTGGTTTCTAGTCGTCACCATCTTGGTTTCTAGTCGTCACCATCTTGGTTTCTAGTCGTCACCATCTTGGTTTTTCGTCACCATCTTGGTTTCTAGTCGTCACCATCTTGTTTTTTAGTCGTCACCATCTTGGTTTCTAGTCGTCACCATCTTGGTTTCTAGTCGTCACCATCTTGGTTTCTAGTCGTCACCATCTTGTTTTTAGTCGTCACCATCTTGGTTTTTGGTCGTCACCATCTTGGTTTCTAGTCGTCACCATCTTGTTTTTTAGTCGTCACCATCTTGGTTTCTAGTCGTCACCATCTTGGTTTCTAGTCGTCACCATCTTGTTTTTAGTCGTCACCATCTTGTTTCTAGTCGTCACCATCTTGGTTTCTATCGTCACCATCTTGGTTTCTGGTCACCATCTTGTTTCTAGTCGTCACCATCTTGGTTTCTAGTCGTCACCATCTTGGTTTCTAGTCGTCACCATCTTGGTTTCTAGTCGTCACCATCTTGGTTTTCTAGTCGTCACCATCTTGTTTTTGTCGTCTCTATCTTGGTTTTTGGTCGTCTCTATCTTGGTTTTTTGGTCGTCTCTATCTTGGTTTTTGGTCGTCACCATCTTTTTTTTGGTTTTCGTCACCATCTTGTTTTCTAGTCGTCACCATCTTGGTTTCTAATCGTCACCATCTTGGTTTCGTCGTCACCATCTTGGTTTCTAATCGTCAACATCTTGGTTTCTAGTCGTCAACATCTTTTTTTGGTCGTCACCATCTTGGTTTTTGTCGTCACCATCTTGGTTTCTAGTCGTCACCATCTTGGTTTCTAGTCGTCACCATCTTGGTTTCTATTCGTCACCATCTTGGTTTTTTGGTCGTCACCATCTTGTTTCTAGTCGTCACCATCTTGGTTTCTAGTCGTCACCATCTTGTTTTTTAGTCGTCACCATCTTGGTTTTTGGTCGTCACCATCTTGGTTTCTAGTCGTCACCATCTTGGTTTCTAGTCGTCACCATCTTGGTTTCTATTCGTCACCATCTTGGTTTTTGGTCGTCACCATCTTGGTTTCTAGTCGTCACCATCTTGGTTTCTAGTCGTCACCATCTTTTGGTTTTTAGTCGTCACCATCTTGGTTTCTAGTCGTCACCATCTTGGTTTCTAGTCGTCACCATCTTGGTTTTTGGTCGTCACCATCTTGGTTTCTAGTCGTCACCATCTTGGTTTCTAGTCGTCACCATCTTGGTTTCTAGTCGTCACCATCTTGTTTTTGGTCGTCACCATCTTGGTTTCTAGTCGTCACCATCTTGGTTTCTAGTCGTCACCATCTTGTTTTTTCGGTCGTCACCATCTTGGTTTCTAGTCGTCACCATCTTGGTTTCTATTCGTCACCATCTTGGTTTCTGGTCGTCACCATCTTGGTTTCTAGTCGTCACCATCTTGGTTTCTAGTCGTCACCATCTTGGTTTCTAGTCGTCACCATCTTGGTTTCTAGTCGTCACCATCTTGTTTCTAGTCGTCCCATCTTGTTTTGTCGTCACCATCTTGGTTTCTAGTCGTCACCTCTTGTTTTTTGTCGTCACCATCTTGGTTTCTAATCGTCACCATCTTGGTTTCTGGTCGTCACCATCTTGGTTTCTAATCGTCAACATCTTGGTTTCTAGTCGTCACCATCTTGTTTTGGTCGTCACCATCTTGGTTTCTAGTCGTCAACATCTTGGTTTCTAGTCGTCACCATCTTGGTTTCTAGTCGTCACCATCTTGGTTTCTAATCGTCAACATCTTGTTTTTTAGTCGTCACCATCTTGGTTTTTGGTCGTCACCATCTTGGTTTCTAGTCGTCACCATCTTGTTTTTTAATCGTCACCATCTTGGTTTTTGGTCGTCACCATCTTGGTTTCTAGTCGTCACCATCTTGTTTTTTAATCGTCACCATCTTGGTTTCTAGTCGTCACCATCTTGGTTTCTAGTCGTCACCATCTTGGTTTTCTATCGTCACACCATCTTGGTTTCTAGTCGTCAACCATCTTGGTTTTTTACTCGTCACCATCTTGGTTTCTGTCGTCACCATCTTGGTTTCTAGTCGTCACCATCTTGTTTTTTAGTCGTCCCATCTTGGTTTCTAGTCGTCACCATCTTGGTTTCTAGTCGTCACCATCTTGGTTTCTTCTGTCGCACCATCTTGGTTTCTAGTCGTCACCATCTTGGTTTCTAGTCGTCACCATCTTAGTTTCTAGTCGTCACCATCTTGTTTTTAGTCGTCACCATCTTAGTTTCTAGTCGTCACCATCTTGGTTTCTAGTCGTCACCATCTTGTTTTTAGTCGTCACCATCTTGGTTTCTAGTCGTCACCATCTTGGTTTCTAGTCGTCACCATCTTGTTTTTTAGTCGTCACCATCTTGGTTTCTAGTCGTCACCATCTTGTTTGTTTAATCGTCACCATCTTGGTTTCTAGTCGTCCCATCTTGGTTTCTCGTCGTCACCATCTTGGTTTCTAGTCGTCACCATCTTGGTTTCTAGTCGTCACCATCTTGTTTTTTAGTCGTCACCATCTTGGTTTCTAGTCGTCACCATCTTGGTTTCTAGTCGTCACCATCTTGTTTTTTAGTCGTCACCATCTTGGTTTCTAGTCGTCACCATCTTGTTTTTGGTCGTCACCATCTTGTTTCTGGTCGTCACCATCTTGTTTTTTAGTCATCACCATCTTGGTTTCTAGTCGTCACCATCTTGGTTTCTAGTCGTCACCATCTTGGTTTCTAGTCGTCACCATCTTGTTTTTAGTCGTCACCATCTTGTTTGGTTTCGTCGTCACCATCTTGGTTTTTGGTCGTCACCATCTTGGTTTCTAGTCGTCACCATCTTGTTTTTTAGTCGTCACCATCTTGGTTTCTAGTCGTCACCATCTTGGTTTCTAGTCGTCACCATCTTGGTTTCTAGTCGTCACCATCTTGGTTTCTATTCGTCACCATCTTGTTTTTTGGTCGTCACCATCTTGGTTTCTAGTCGTCACCATCTTGGTTTCTAGTCGTCTCACCATCTTGGTTTCTTCTAGTCGTCACCATCTTGGTTTCTAGTCGTCACCATCTTGTTTTTTAGTCGTCACCATCTTGGTTTTTTAGTCGTCACCATCTTGGTTTCCTTCTAGTCGTCACCATCTTGTTTTTTGGTCGTCACCATCTTGGTTTCTGGTCGTCACCATCTTGTTTTTTCGTCATCACCATCTTGGTTTCTAGTCGTCACCATCTTGGTTTTTAGTCGTCACCATCTTGTTTTTTGGTCGTCACCATCTTGGTTTCTAGTCGTCACCATCTTGTTTCTAGTCGTCACATCTTGGTTTGGTCGTCACCATCTTGGTTTTAAGTCGTCACCATCTGGTTTTTTGGTCGTCACCATCTTGGTTTCTAGTCGTCACCATCTTGTTTTTTAGTCGTCACCATCTTGGTTTCTAGTCGTCACCATCTTGTTTTTTAGTCGTCACCATCTTGGTTTTCTAGTCGTCACCATCTTGTTTTTTAGTCGTCACCATCTTGGTTTTTAGTCGTCACCATCTTGGTTTCTAGTCGTCACCATCTTGGTTTCTAGTCGTCACCATCTTGTTTTTTGTCGTCACCATCTTGGTTTCTAGTCGTCACCATCTTGGTTTCTAGTCGTCACCATCTGGTTTCTAGTGTCACCATCTTGTTTTTAGTCGTCACCATCTTGGTTTTTAGTCGTCACCATCTTGGTTTTCTAGTCGTCACCATCTTGGTTCTAGTCGTCACCATCTTGTTTTTTTGGTCGTCACCATCTTGGTTTCTAGTCGTCACCATCTTGGTTTCTAGTCGTCACCATCTTTGTTTTAGTCGTCACCATCTTGGTTTTTAGTCGTCACCATCTTGGTTTTCTAGTCTCACCATCTTGGTTTCTAGTCGTCACCAATCTTGTTTTTTAGTTTCGTCACCATCTTGGTTTTTTAGGTCGTCACCATCTTGGTTTCTAGTCGTCACCATCTTGGTTTCTAGTCGTCACCATCTTGTTTTTTGGTCGTCACCATCTTTTTTTTTTGGTCGTCACCATCTTGTTTTTTTAGTCGTCACCATCTTGGTTTCTAGTCGTCACCATCTTGGTTTCTAGTCGTCACACCTTGGTCTAGTCGTCACCATCTTGTTTTTTGGTCGTCACCATCTTGGTTTCTAGTCGTCACCATCTTGTTTTTTAGTCGTCACCATCTTGGTTTCTAGTCGTCACCATCTTGTTTTTTGGTCGTCACCATCTTGGTTTCTTGTCGTCACCATCTTGTTTTTTAGTCGTCACCATCTTGGTTTCTAGTCGTCATCATCTTGGTTTTTTGTCGTCACCATCTTGGTTTCTAGTCGTCACCATCTTGTTTTTTAGGTCGTCACCATCTTGGTTTTTAGTCGTCACCATCTTGTTTTCTAGTCGTCACCATCTTGTTTCTGGTCGTCACCATCTTGGTTTTTTAGTCGTCACCATCTTGTTTTTTGTCGTCACCATCTTGGTTCTAGTCGTCACCATCTTGGTTTCTAGTCGTCACCATCTTGTTTTTGTCGTCACCATCTTGTTTTTTTCGTCACCATCTTGGTTTTCTAGTCGTCACCATCTGTTTTCTAGTCGTCACCATCTTGTTTTTAGTCGTCACCATCTTGGTTTTTTAGTCGTCACCATCTTGGTTTCTAGTCGTCACCATCTTGTTTTTAGTCGTCACCATCTTGTTTTTTAGTCGTCACCATCTTGTTTTTTGGTCGTCACCATCTTGGTTTCTAGTCGTCACCATCTTGGTTTCTAGTCGTCACCATCTTGTTTTTGGTCGTCACCATCTTGTTTCTAGTCGTCACCACTTGGTTCTAGTCGTCACCATCTTGGTTTCTAGTCGTCACCATCTTGGTTTTTTGTCGTCACCATCTTGTTTTTTAGTCGTCACCATCTTGGTTTCTAGTCGTCACCATCTTGGTTTCTAGTCGTCACCATCTTGTTTTTTAGTCGTCACCATCTTGTTTTTTGGTCGTCACCATCTTGGTTTCTAGTCGTCACCATCTTGGTTTCTAGTCGTCACCATCTTGTTTCTAGTCGTCACCATCTTGTTTTTTTGGTCGTCACCATCTTTGTTTCTAGTCGTCACCATCTTGTTTTTAGTCGTCACCATCTTGGTTTCTAGTCGTCACCATCTGGTTTCTAGTCGTCACCCATCTTGGTTTCTAGTCGTCACCATCTTGGTTTCTAGTCGTCACCATCTTGTTTTTTGGTCGTCACATCTTGGTTTCTAGTCGTCACCATCTTGTTTTTTAGTCGTCACCATCTTGGTTTCTAGTCGTCACCATCTTGGTTGCTAGTCGTCACCATCTTGTTTTTTAGTCGTCACCATCTTGGTTGCTAGTCGTCACCATCTTGTTTTTAGTCGTCACCATCTTGTTTTTAGTCGTCACCATCTTGGTTTCTAGTCGTCACCATCTTGGTTTCTAGTCGTCACCATCTTGGTTTCTAGTCGTCACCATCTTGGTTTCTAGTCGTCACCATCTTGTTTTTTGGTCGTCACCATCTTGGTTGCTAGTCGTCACCATCTTGTTTTTTTGGTCGTCACCATCTTGGTTTCTAGTCACCATCTTGGTTTCTAGTCGTCACCATCTTGGTTTCTAGTCGTCACCATCTTGGTTTCTAGTCGTCACCATCTTGTTTTTGTCGTCACCATCTTGGTTTCTAGTCGTCACCATCTTGTTTTTTGGTCGTCACCATCTTGGTTTCTAGTCGTCACCATCTTGTTTTTTTGGTCGTCACCATCTTGGTTTCTAGTCGTCACCATCTTGGTTTCTAGTCGTCACCATCTTGGTTTCTAGTCGTCACCATCTTGGTTTCTAGTCGTCACCATCTTGTTTTTTGGTCGTCACCATCTTGGTTTCTAGTCGTCACCATCTTGGTTTCTAGTCGTCACCATCTTGGTTTCTAGTCGTCACCATCTTGGTTGCTAGTCGTCACCATCTTGTTTTTTAGTCGTCACCATCTTGGTTTCTAGTCGTCACCATCTTGTTTTTTAGTCGTCACCATCTTGGTTTCTAGTCGTCACCATCTTGTTTTTTGGTCGTCACCATCTTGGTTTCTAGTCGTCACCATCTTGGTTTTTGGTCGTCACCATCTTGTTTTCTAGTCGTCACCATCTTGGTTTCTAGTCGTCACCATCTTGGTTTCTAGTCGTCACCATCTTGTTTTTTGGTCGTCACCATCTTGGTTTCTAGTCGTCACCATCTTGGTTTCTAGTCGTCACCATCTTGGTTTCTAGTCGTCACCCTCTTGGTTTCTAGTCGTCACCATCTTGGTTTCTAGTCGTCACCATCTTGTTTTTTAGTCGTCACCATCTTGGTTTCTAGTCGTCACCATCTTGGTTTCTAGTCGTCACCATCTTGGTTTCTAGTCGTCACCATCTTGTTTTTTGGTCGTCACCATCTTGGTTTCTAGTCGTCACCATCTTGGTTTCTAGTCGTCACCCTCTTGGTTCTAGTCGTCACCATCTTGGTTTCTAGTCGTCACCCATCTTGGTTTCTAGTCGTCACCATCTTGTTTTTTAGTCGTCACCATCTTGGTTTCTAGTCGTCACCATCTTGGTTTCTAGTCGTCACCATCTTGTTTTTTAGTCGTCACCATCTTGGTTTTTGGTTCCGTCACCATCTTGGTTTTTAGGTCGTCCCATCTTGGTTTCTATCGTCACCATCTTGGTTTTCTAGTCGTCACCATCTTGTTTTCTAGTCGTCACCATCTTGTTTTTTGGTCGTCACCATCTTGTTTTCTAGTCGTCACCATCTTGTTTTTTAGTCGTCACCATCTTGTTTTTTGGTCGTCACCATCTTGGTTTGCTAGTCGTCACCATCTTGTTTTTTGGTCGTGACCATCTTGGTTTCTAGTCGTCACCATCTTGTTTTTTGGTCGTCACCATCTTGGTTTCTAGTCGTCACCATCTTGTTTTTTAGTCGTCACCATCTTGGTTTCTAGTCGTCACCATCTTGGTTTCTAGTCGTCACCATCTTGTTTTTTAGTCGTCACCATCTTGGTTTCTAGTCGTCACCATCTTGTTTTTTGGTCGTCACCATCTTGGTTTCTAGTCGTCACCATCTTGTTTTTTGGTCGTCACCATCTTGGTTTCTAGTCGTCACCATCTTGTTTCTAGTCGTCACCATCTTGGTTTCTAGTCGTCACCATCTTGGTTTCTAGTCGTCACCATCTTGTTTTTTGGTCGTCACCATCTTGGTTTCTAGTCGTCACCATCTTGGTTTCTAGTCGTCACCATCTTGGTTTCTAGTCCGTCACCATCTTGTTGCTAGTCGTCACCATCTTGTTTTTTAGTCGTCACCATCTTGGTTTCTAGTCGTCACCATCTTGTTTTTTGGTCGTCACCATCTTGGTTTCTAGTCGTCACCATCTTGTTTTTCTAGTCGTCACCATCTTGTTTTTTTAGTCGTCACCATCTTGGTTTTTGGTCGTCACCATCTTGTTTTCTAGTCGTCACCATCTTGGTTTCTAGTCGTCACCATCTTGTTTTTTGGTCGTCACCATCTTGGTTTCTAGTCGTCACCATCTTGGTTTCTAGTCGTCACCATCTTGGTTGCTAGTCGTCACCATCTTGTTTTTTAGTCGTCACCATCTTGGTTTCTAGTCGTCACCATCTTGTTTTTTGGTCGTCACCATCTTGGTTTCTAGTCGTCACCATCTTGTTTTTTTTAGTCGTCACCATCTTGGTTTTTGGTCGTCACCATCTTGTTTTCTAGTCGTCACCATCTTGTTTTTTGGTCGTCACCATCTTGGTTTTTGGTCGTCACCATCTTGTTTTCTAGTCGTCACCATCTTGTTTTTTAGTCGTCACCATCTTGGTTTTTGGTCGTCAACATCTTGGTTTCTAGTCGTCACCATCTTGGTTTCTAGTCGTCACTGCCTGTTTCCTCAGGACCTGGTTGTGGCACCATCGTCTCCGGCCCTAGTGAACTTGATGTTTTTGTTAGTGGTTTCGGGCAGAGATAATGAGGCGGGAAACTGACAAAATCTAAAAATGACAAGAAACAAATGAAAAGATTGTTTGACCGGGTTTTGGTTCTGAAGCGGTTTGTTTATTCTCCTTTCCAGGCTTTAACACAGCCTTCGCCGTCTTTGTTTATGAACCTCTGTCACTCAAACGCAAGTTTCCAGAACTAATATTGCATTTGACATTGTAGCAAAAACATCGTTAGGGTTTTCAGTAACTATCCCAAACAACAGGGAGAAAGACGTCCTACCAGTGGGGACCCTGGCTATGTTCACAAAACCCGGGTCCCTCCCATGCTGATCAAACCCCCCCCCCCCTAACCATTTACATAATCTGCGCATAGAGAAAAAGTCCCTATCCAGAGCGCTCCTCCAGCTCAGGTTCAGCAGGTGAGTGTGCTGAACTGTGACAGCATGTCTTTGCTGCTGGTGACTGAACACTGTGAATAATGTGCTCGGCTCAGGCTAAATGTTTTATATCTTTACCAACAGGAGGATCATGATGAACTCAACGCACGTTTCATATTTCACTCTAAGTGTGTACTTCGACACAGGGGTTTTTAAATACTTGTTCTTCATGATTGTCATGTGTTTATATGTGTGTATCATAGGTGCCAACGTGTTGCTGATTGTGGTTATCTGTGTGAACAGGAGCTTACATGAACCTATGTACCTTTTTCTGTGCAGCCTGTTTGTAAATGAACTGTATGGTAGTACAGGGTTGTTTCCATTCCTTCTGGTTCAGGTCCTCTCTGACATTCACACTGTCTCTGCTCCGCTCTGCTTCCTGCAGGTTTATTCTGTGTATACATATGTGTGTGTGGAGTATTTAAACTTAACCGTCATGTCTTATGACAGATATCTTGCTATCTGTTATCCTCTGCAATATAACACTCGTATGACTTCTCGTAAGGCCGCAAAGCTTATTGCTGCAACATGGTTATTCCCTTTTCTTTCAATTGTTGTTCTGATATTCCTGACTGTGTCTTTGCAGCTGTGTGGGAACATACTTAATACAGTTTACTGTGGGAATTTCTTCATTGTTAAGCTGGCCTGCTCTGACACCAGGGTCAATAACATTTATGGGCTCTTTTACACGGTCATCTCCATCATCATTCCTCTGCTTTTAATCCTCTACACGTACGTGAGGATCCTCAGAGTGTGTTTCTCTGGCTCCAAACAGACCAGACAGAAAGCTCTCAGTACCTGCACACCTCACCTCGCTTCACTCATCAATTTCTCTTTTGGAGTCTTGTTTGAAATATTACAGAGCAGGTTTGATATGAGCAGTGTTCCCAACATGCTGCGCATTTTATTATCCCTGTACTTCCTAACATGCCAGCCTCTCTTTACCCCAGTCCTGTACGGGCTGAAGATGTCTAAAATCCGCATCATATGTAAGCGCCTGTTGTACGGAGAAGTGTAGGTCATCAAGAGATTGCAGAGAGAGAGAATGAAGGGTCCTGACCTCAGCAGTATTAACTCTAATGACGTGTCTCGTTCACTGTGTGCAGAGGAAGGAAATGAAACGTGCAGCTGTACATGTGCTGAGCTTGATGCTGCTCTCTCTTTCTGTTTCTTCTCTTGCTTTTCACTTTTCATATCAGCCTCAGTGATTTTAGGAGAACCCTGAAAGGTCCATGAGTCCGGACGTTAGGAGTGAAAGTGAAGTTAAAGCTGAATGAAGCTCCTCGCTGTGAACAGACACAGAGCAGAAATATACATCCTGTGTAAGAATCTGCTGCTAGCCTGTGTTGGGAATAACATGTAACAGGATGGTTCAGTTTGAGTCCGAAGAGGAATAAAAATGCTTCAACAGATTGAACTGTTATCTTTCTTTATTCAACAGGGACCATGCAACTGATGCACCGGGAGTTTCCAGATCATTTTCAACTCTTAAATTCTGCTTTAAAATAAAATATCCACCAATACACTATGAATATAAAATCACTATTAAATGCACCTCACATTTTGTCATGACAGAAACTGCCAGACTGTAAATGCAGTTTGGGATTTCTCTCCACAAGCAGCAAACAATCAAACTGCAGATTATTATTTGTGTTTATTATCATCAAGTGATGGAAGTGTAATGAGTCTACCAGGTGAAAGGGACTGTGGGAAACATTTGTTCTATTTACTGTTTGTTGTTAAAGGGACAGCCTGTCTCACAGTGACATACACACCCACACACAAAGTATGTTTATACCACCAACTAAAGGTGTATGAAAAATGTGTAAAGGAAGTATTTTTGGAGTTGGATTATTGTTAGATACAATAGATCAGGGGTCTTCAACTCAAATTCAACGAGGTCCAGTTAGAGAAAATGTCCCCATGCAAAGGTCCGGAACATCAACATGTCTAACTTGCTTCATGTGTGATATTGAAGCAGCTTCATCAACATGTCTAACTTGCTTCATGTGTGATATTGAAGCAGCTTCATCAACATGTCTAACTTGCTTCATGTGTGATATTGAAGTAGCTTCATCAGCGTCTACATGTCATCAACATGTCTAACTTGCTTCATGTGTGATATTGAAGTAGCTTCATCAGCGTCTGCATGTCATCAACATGTCTAACTTGCTTCATGTGTGATATTGAAGTAGCTTCATCAACGTCTGCATGTCATCAACATGTCTAACTTGCTTCATGTGTGATATTGAAGTAGCTTCATCAGTGTCTACATGTCATCAACATGTCTAACTTGCTTCATGTGTGATATTGAAGTAGCTTCATCAACGTCTGCATGTCATCAACAGCTGACTGCCGTCAAATAAAGAGAGTACAATTCATAAACAACAACATGTATCTATATTTTGTCACTGAACATTGAACTCTACAGATATACAGTAGATACTGTGGATGTGTGTAATGATCCTCTCGGCTGCATTTAAAAATGAAATATAGAAAATAAATAAAATAGCTTTTGAAAATGTGTGCATCTTAAAGTGCTTAATTTTAGATAAATGAAATAAAGTGTAGCAGCAGCTTGAGTTTCTCTTTGTTAGCCGTTTCACATCATGACTTCACAGTTTCAGACGATTATAGAACAGATCAGTCTTTACACATCAGAACAATTGAACAGTTTGAAAGGTTCTCTTTCTGTCCCTCTTATATTGCAGTCCCTCACTCACTTTGTTCTGTTCAGTGAGAGAGTTGAGCTGGAGCTCATCCTGCCAGGAGTTTAGACCTGGGCTGAAATGGAGTCAGGGCGGAACCATTCCTGTAAAATACCAGAGCACTGCCGGAACACTTTCGCTGCATCGCATCCGACCTGCACACTGCGCAGTGTGAGCACCTTACTGCTCCAGGACAACGAGTGCCGTTCTCAAGGTGCGCATGCCATGTTCGGCTGGAAAGTTAACCACAGGTAAACTATAATATTAATATCAGAGGCCAGATTGCTTTGTGACTGGTTTTGTAACATTGATTATCCCACCCTTAGCTGTATATATTAAGCAAAGTATGCGCTAACGTTTTTATGCATTGTACAAATTCTTAGGTGACGTTATTTATTTGCCATTAGTAAAGTTCAGTAAATAGCTTAGCATGTAGCATGAGATGGCACAAAAACGTGTCATATCAATTTAAGTCAAATTAGCTTTTGAATATTTTTTGTATCAAGGAAAGTGACTAGTGTAGTGACCACTTATTTAACCACTGGGACATAATTCAATCACGGAACTACAGGTTGGGGGTACTGTTCCGCACGGACATTATTGCATATTGTACCTCCGGTGTTTATACTGTGTCCTCCTCCTTTTCTCTTTTTCTTGTCGACCCGGGCTGCGACCCGACAACATGTCCTGTGCAGCTCCTAATTAAAGTGCCCTTTTGCACCTTCGATGCACCGCCTCCGACTCCCATATCTCCTGGCACTACACTGGTGACTCTGACACGTCTGGGGAAGTTTCCGAGACGAAGCCGAACACGGCAAAAGGAACTCAGGTTCCTTTCTCGAAATGCCGGGGATTTTTTTGGAGACGTCCGTGGCTGCCACCGGCACGCGGACTGAGGCTCGGTGCTGTGCTCCGCAGAAGGCTGGGAGACGTTGCTTCGCCGTTCCCGCATCGGGGGGACGATGCACGACCTGCTGGGTCGACCAGCAACCCCATGGCTACCTCATGGGGCTGTTTCTCCGGGGCGTGCGGCTGCACATCCCAGCGGCGCTAGCTAACCACGACTAGCAGCTATCCACGTGGGGCTAACGACGGCTAGCAGCTACCGATGGCTGCCAGCTAACGGCCTCAGCTAACGGCTAGCTGCTAACGGCTAGCTGCTAACGGCTATCGACCTTTTTTTTCTGGTGCCTGAGAGGAGGTTTGACCATGTCTGGTTGGCCTCGTGTGAATCCTCTCACTATTTCGCCCACCTGTTTTTTGACCGTGGACAGTACGGCCCTTTTTGAGCTTTTTCTGGTGCCTGAGAGGAGGTTCGACCATGTCTGGTTGGCCTCGTGTGAATCCTCTCACTATTTCGCCCACCTGTTTTTTTGACCGTGGACAGTACGGCCCTTTTTGAGCTTTTTCTGGTGCCTGAGAGGAGGTTCGACCATGTCTGGCCGGCCTCGTGTGGACAACTCTTCACCTGTTTCAACACACGACGGCGGCCTCCAGACGCCAACTCACGCTCATCGGACGCCCTGGGGTGGTGCACTCCTGGACCCCGTCTCCGCTCCGGCGGTTTCGGAAGTCCCAATGCCTTCATCGGGCCCGTGGGGTTTGGGGGGTGGGCCCGCGCTCCGGGGACCCTTGCCTGGCCTCTTCCCTCGCCTCGGACGGTTTTTCGGACGTCGCCCATGCGGCCATCGGCCCGGGGGTTGGCGCGCTCCGGAGCCTTGTCTGGCCTCTTCCTTCGCCTCGGCGGGTTTCGGACGTCCCCATGCCTTCATCGGCCCGTGGGTGGCGCGCTCCGGGGACCCTGCCTGGCCTCTCCTCTTTACCGCGGCTTCACGGTTCATCTCGACGGCGGGCTCCGGACGGCGCCCCGTCTGGCCTCTCCCCTGTCCACGGCTCCTTCCTCCCGGGGATGCTGCTCCTGCCCCCGGGGACCCGGCTCTTTCTTCCCGAGGACTTCGTGCCCGCCGCTATGCCCTCGCCTGCGGCCGGGCAGCGCTCTTTCCTGCTGGGGACCACCGGGTTATTCACGCCCGTTGCGGCTCAGGACCCGGTTTTCACCGACTGGCGGGTGATGACTTCATTCGCCACAACGCCTACTGCGGCCCCGTTCCGGCCCGTCTCCCACCCCCGGTGAGGATGCCCTCGCCCTCGTTAGGGCCCCTACCCTCTCCTGGCCCCCTTCCGACGGCCCGTTCCATGGCCCGGCCCCACCCTCCTCGGCCCCTGTGGTGCTTCCTCCCGGACACGGGGATAGTGTCCATGGTTGAATTCTGGGGGAGCTTGTGTAGTGACCACCTATTTAACCACTGGGACATAATTCAATCACGGAACTACAGGTTGGGGGTACTGTTCCGCACGGACATTATTGCATATTGTACCTCCGGTGTTTATACTGTGTCCTCCTCCTTTTCTCTTTTTCTTGTCGACCCGGGCTGCGACCCGACAACATGTCCTGTGCAGCTCCTAATTAAAGTGCCCTTTTGCACCTTCGATGCACCGCCTCCGACTCCCATATCTCCTGGCACTACACTAGCATCCTAGTAGGGGCTTGTTTTTAAAGTTAGATAAAGTAGTAAACAAAAGATAAGCTCTGCTAAAGGATACAGTTATTTACCATTAGTAGTAATTAGCTTACTCATGTAGCATGTAGCATGTAGCATGAGATGGTACACAAACATCTCTTATCAACTAAACTCACATTAGCCTTTGAATCTTTTTTGAATCTCTGTTAAAGGATACTGTTATTTGCTGTGAATTTAACCTATTGCTATAACTCGATTATAATAGCTAAATAATCAAAATATTATTTACTTTTTTAGACATGGCTTGATAAATTGAGCATGCAACTGCATAAACGCATTTATTGCTAGTGCTAGGACTTGTTATAATGATGGTGGTAAGATTGATATATTCTGCATTTTGTGTATTGAGTCAGAAAATCATAATGAAGAGAAAGAGAGCAGACATAGCATCCTTCTTCAATAAGAAGAAACCAGCTGAGGCACAGGAGAATGAAAGATGGAGAAAGGACAGACAGGCAGAGAGAGCGAGGGAGAGGAGTCGCCAGTGAGACCTGGCCCAAGTGGACCTCCAGGTATACAGACTCTCCCTCATACACCTGGCTACAGTGTTACCTTCATTGATATTGTCCACTAGTGTGTTCTATCTATTCACATCATGTTGAAAATGCATTTTAAAAGCTTTAAGTAAATAGTTTCACCACCTTAAAGTCTGACACAGATTCTTTTGCAAAGACCCCAACTCAAATACTGTAGAAGTGTCATTATATAACCTGTTGGAAAATGATTTAATCACCTTAAAATCTGATGCTTTTTAGATGTTTCCAAAAGACCTGTACAAGCACCGCATACAGATTCAGAGAGCGAGAGAGATGAGCCCCCACGTACCAGTGGCCCAAGTGGACCTCCAGGTATACAGACTCTTTCACAAATACTGAATATTTGAATTGTACTTTAGTTTTGTCCAATCTGATACAATGGCAATGTTTTAATGCAGCCTGATAATTAATGGATAGGTCTGATAAAGTTGCTTCTTTTTTTTTAAACAGACATTTCCAAATCAAGAGCCGATCAACCAGTCCAGCCACACCCGAAACTCTTTCCCAGGACACTCCAGGGCGACAGACGAAGACACTTTCAAGCCTTGTGGTACAATGTTCGCTCATGGCTAGAGTGTTCTCAGAGCCAGGACTCTGCACACATGCAGGCATGTTGGCCTCCCAAACACAGAGTCAGTGTTTACTTCAGCCTTGGGATTTAAGAACTGGAAAAAATATAGTACTTATATAAAAAGTGTAGCGGAAGTTTTACGGTTAACAGCAACCCAAAACATTTCACAAAGGGGTCACAGGGAGACAAGAGATGCAGACAACAGGGGAAACCTCTTGGCTATATTAGATGTGATTGCTAACCATGACACAGTTATCAAAAATAAACTCACAGGCCTCTCAAAATATACTATCCACCAAATTCAGAATGAGATTTTGGATACATTAGCTGAAATGGTACACTCCTCCATCATTAACGAGGTCAAGGAAAGTGAGGTATTTTCCCTAATGGCAGGAACAGATCTCTTTAGTGCTGAGATATTATTCTAAAGGAGCTGTAAAAGAGAGCTTCTTGCACTTTGAGCCTGCAGACCGCCTTGATGCTGCAGGACTGACAGAAAAAATAATCCAGGTCCTTGAGAGATATGGCCTGGAGTACAAAAGTAACCTGGTTGGGCAAGCATACGACGGTGCTTCTGTCATGAGTGGCAAGCACTCCGGCGTTCAAGCTGGAATGAAGGAGGTGGCAAAGCAGGCGTTTTATGTCCATTGTAATGCACATAGCCTTAATCTGGTTCTAGTTGACACAGTTAAAGCAGTCCCACAAGCTGAATGCTTTATGTCTGGCTCTTATGTTCACACGAGGTGGCTTAACATTCAGAAAGAAATGTATGCCGGAGCTCCGAAAGAGCTTCAACGGTTGAGTGAAACAAGGTGGGCTTGCCGGCATATAGCTTGCCGTACCGTCTTAGATAGACTACCTGCTATTATTCGTGTCCTTGAGGAAATAGCTGCAGAACACAGCGGAGATAGAAGTGTTGATGCACGTGGCCTGCTCGCTCAAATTGACCTGCAGTTTATTGGCCTTTTAGTGACATGCACTAAAGTTTTTGGAGATGCAAGATATCTCTCTGACCTTCTACAGTCTCCAACTCTTGATTTGTGTTCAGCTGTGGATCTAGTTGAAGCCCTCGTGAAACGTTTTCAAGACTACAGGGATGAAACCTACTTTGAAGGACTCTGGAAAGAAGTCTTAAATACAAGTGCAAAATGCAATGTTGAGACGGACCCTATTCCAAAAAGAAAGACGAAACAGAGCAGAATGCTAGATGGACATACTGTCATGTCCTCAGTAGGTGCACGTTCTGAGCAGACCAAAGACACTTTTCGCGCCAGAATATTCTACCCTGTGCTTGATAACATGCTCGGTGAGCTAAATAGACGATTCTCAAAACCAAATAGTGAAATAATGATGGGGATCCAAGCCTTGAATCCTTCAAGCGTTACATTTTGCGAAGAGCAGGCTCTATTTGCATTTGCTTCTATTTATGAATGCAACATAGATGACCTCGGACATGAGGGACACCAAATGAAAAGAATCCTAGAGAGGAAAGTAACATCTGGCATGCAGAAGCCCTCTAGCATAGTAGAGCTCACACAAATCATTGAACCCTTTAAAGAGGTATTCCATGAGCTCTTCCGCTTGTGCAAAATTGCCATTGCCATACCTGTGAGTACTGCTTCCTGTGAACGCAGCTTTTCTACCCTCAAGCTGGTCAAGACATACTTGAGATCTACCATGGATGATGATAGACTGATCAATCTGGGGGGTTTAAGTGTGGAGTCCAGACGAGCAAAGTCCCTGGACTTAGAGGAATGTTTGAATCGCTTTGCTGCAAACCACAACAATCGCAGAATACAGCTGTTGTAAGCTGAATGTGAGGAGAAGGAGCAGTGGCTGTTCAGGAGTCACAAAATGACCACTGATTCAAGTCTCTGGTCTGTCTCCATCGATATGTTAATCTAAGTGAAACAACAAGTGAATCACATCCAGGGTATTCCACTGTTTCTATAAATGTCTTATATATGTCAAATGTAAATTACATGCCTTAATTGTTAATGTTAGACCCTCTTGCACTTAATGTTCATATACAAGTGCATTGAGTTAATTATTTCTTCCCTCAGTTCAATGCGAGTGATTGTACTCACATAAATAATTATTTAATGTCACACACTCATCAAGGATGTGTGGTTATGGAAAATTATGGCACATCATTTTTTCTTAAAGGTGCTAGTTTATTTTAGCAAGGAAAAACAATGAAGATCCCACATTTATAAATACAAACTTTAAAGATTCAAGATTTTTTTTTCACAGCTGCTTTAGTGTTACGTTGATGGTATTCTTCATGCTGTCTTACTTTCACACTGTCGTTGCTAACGTGACAGAACCGTTAATCTTTTTAGAAACTCCCTTGCCATTTGAAATGTCTGTCTTATTAAAAACCAAATTAACCAAGGTCACAGCACCTTGCAGGACATGACTGTCATATAACACTCTGTATTATGATCAGTTCCTATGTGCCTGGACTGAGCATGACAGAAAAAGGCATGTTGACAGTGTTGCAACCCACCTTGCCTCCGCGTGTCGTTTGGCGAGCTGAATACAATCATAACAGGAGGAAAATCAGAACACACCAGGATACCAGTTTAAACAATAATCTGTTTTAATTATACAAGGTAATAATCCAATGCCATACAATACAATACAATATAATATAAGGAGTACTCCTGCCCTGGTTCGCGTGCTGTTGAGATCCTTCGGTCTTTGACAGCCAGAGAAGAGAGAGCGAACACATGAATACAGACAGGAGATATAGTGGTACCACGGGGAGGAGTCAGGGGAGATTCTCCTCCCACAGAGCCCATCCTGCAGCACTCCAGAAACTTCAGTTGTGTATAAAGAATATTCCCTTAAAGATAATACAAAGGTTTCCTTTCTCATATTTCCAGCCTCTAGTTACACAGACTGCTATTAATAATACATATTAATATATAGTAAATATAAGTAATCAAAAACACACACATCTCATCCTGCAGTCCCTCATGAATGTCACATGTCTTTCTCTAAGAAAGCCATATTTGTTGGGGTTTACCAGTCATCATCTCATGACCTCCTCAGGACCCGCTAACCAACAAAGCTTAACTGTTCCTATGCCCATTGTGTGTGACCCACTCGTCTCCTGCTCTTTAGGAGTCTTGAAATGAGATCCTAGATGGCCCTGTATCCTTACTTACTCACAAAATAGCCAAACAAACCACCTCCTGATTATGAACAAGTCAAGTGGAAGAAAAGACCGTTAGCGCTAAATGTACTTCTACTGAAAATGGGACTTCATTATAGGAACATCAATATAAAAGACCTCTCTATATTTAAGAGGAAAACTGGACTTGTCCATCCAAGTTTTAATACACATATATTAGATGACATTACAAATGAATATACCAGAAATACACTGTATTACACTTTCTGTATAATACTTTACATTAATTCCCACAACAGAAACAGAAAACAGTTGTTACAATGTGTGTTACTGTGTCAATGTTGATTCAACACAAATATTTGACAAGCTCATTTACAATGTTATACGGGAACGTGATGTTCAAATTAGCAAACGGTGTACGCTGTTCAGTAAAATCGCTGCCAAGAGCCAGAAAGGTTCACTTGCTGGACTACTTAGACTACTTGTTTTTAGGGATACGTATGTACAATATAATGCTAGATTTGAAGGCACAATGAGCAGTATGTTTATAATTATCAGTTATAACACTTAAGTGTGTGGCAGTGTGTGTACCTGCAATGCAGACCTCTGCCTGTTTTCCTTATTTGGCTGTGTTCAGGACTGTTATGGTGATTTAAGTGAAACAAGTGAATCACATCCAGTTTATTCCACTGTTTCTATAAATGTCTTGTATGTAAAATGTAAATTAAATGCCTTAATTGTTAAAGTTGCGACCCTCACTTAATGTTCATGAAAAAGTAAGATGTATATCTTAACCAATCATTTAATTTAAAAAACTTGTTTAAATGATGTGTCTCTGTCACTGAGAGAATGAGCTCATCGTGTTGCTGATCACCATAAGCTAAACAGTCTGTATATTGCTCTACATTTGTATAATGTAAGCTTTGTTGTTACTTTGCCTGCGAGAAGAAGAAACAAATAGTTAGATATACTGAATATTATTTGATCTATTCCACCACTTAATCCCAAATAATGTAGAGGTGTGTTGTAGGTGCCTTAAATAGCCCCTTATTTTATAGTGAGATGTATTTTTATGTTCATATAATAGTGATTTCAATGCCACCCCAAAATGATCACTGGTCCCATCCTGGCCACCCCACTGAAAATGTCCTGGCTCCGCCACAGCCCATTAGAACGCTGTTTGGGGGGGGATAGGCCTCTCAGGCTCCTTTAGACAAAGAGTCTCCTGTAACAGGAGCCAGTATGGGGGAGGGGGTTTAGCCCATGACCCAAGGGGGTTAAAAACAGTAATGTAAAAGAATAACCTGACTGACATAATAACATGTTCCCCCACCTTCAGACAGAAGCTGCTCCACCCAATGACACTCTGCAAACTCTATGAACCAACCTGCCATGACAACATGTAACACCATCTGTGTTTCCATCAAAGAAACAGGGTCCCACGACTTCATGAGGTTAGACTGCCATCAGTCCTGAAATCATATCCAAAGTTTAGTCCCAGATCAAAAGTACATTCGAGGCTTTTGAAGATATTGTATTGGATCGTATCATAACATATATCTCACTACGTGTTCAGTGAGGTACGCTCCACTTCCTCTGGGGTTCTCTATGGCATTGTACGGCCCTGTGTTCGTACAGCATCTTTTCCTGAGCTCCAGCGCCTTTTCCCAGTGTCTGTGCTGCCGCTCCGAGCACTTCAAGTTCAAAACACTTAAACTCTTGTGAGAATCAGCGTCTTGTCACTATAGACATTGGAGAAGAAGCTTGTTTTGACCGTGTCTCTCAGACAGAAACCATCAGAACGAAGCCTGAACGCCCGTCTGTGGAAGCGGATCCATCAGACGGCCGCTGGATGCTGCTGTCATCGATTCTGTGACGTTAATATGTACATGTGTTGGTGTTTATCTCTGTATGTGGATCGTCCACCTCTCTTTACAGCTGTCACACTGAAGCTCATTCATACAGGGTTTCAGAGCAAGCTATCTTACTGTCGCTGCTCATGGTGGAACAAGAATATCAAAAAGCAAGGGACGATGCTAGTCCGTATAACAGCGGTAATACGAGGTCAAGATATTGCTGTCATAAATAAAACATAAATCAGTCAAATGCAGCCTGAGTTACAGAAGGAGGATCCCTGAAGGATGACGTCAGTGAGCTGCAGACAGAAGGTAAAAGCAGCAGCTCAGAGTTTCAGCTCAGTGAGGAGAGCAGCACCTCACACACTCTGGATCTCTGTATTATACACATTGATATAGGACGCTCAGTTTGGATCATCTGTCTTATGTGTTCTCATGATGAGGAACATGTGTTCACTGTTATTGCCATGTTCAAAGTGACATCTCCATCCAGGTAATGCACTGGTCATGTTGTGATGCTTGAAGAACCACAGGAGGATCATGGTGAACTCTACTCTCGTTTCATATTTCACTCTTGCTGCATACTTCGACACGGGGGTTTTTAAGTACTTGTTCTTCATGATTGTCATGTGTATATATGTGTGTATCATAGGTGCCAACGTGTTGCTGATTGTGGTTATCTGTGTGAACAGGAGCTTACATGAACCTATGTACCTTTTTTCTGTGCAGCCTGTTTGTAAATGAACTGTATGGTAGCACAGGGTTGTTTCCATCCCTTCTGGTTCAGGTCCTCTCTGACATTCACACTGTCTCTGCTCCGCTCTGCTTCCTGCAGGTTTTCTCTGTGCATACATACGGCAGTGTGGAACTGTTTACCTTAGGAATCATGTCTTATGACAGGTATCTTGCTATCTGTCATCCTCTGCAATATAACACACGTATGACGTCTAACAGGGTTGCGTTCCTCACGGTGTTTGTGTGGGTTGTACAGTGTTCTGGCGAGTGTGGTCATGATGTCTCTGAGCGTCCCTCTGCAGCTGTGTGGGAACATCATTAACAAAGTGTACTGTGAAACTACTCCATTGTTAAGCTGGCCTGCTCTGACAACTACAGTCATTAATGTGTGTGGACTGGTTTACATATTCACTGTGTTTAGTAGCTCTTATAATACTGATCGTGTACTCGTACATGAGGATCCTCAGAGTGTGTTTCTCTGGCTGTAAGCAGAGCAGACAGAAAGCTGTCAGCACCTGCAACACCTCCACTCGCTTCCCTCATCAACTTCTCCTTCGGGGCTTTCTTTGAGATAGTGCAGGGCAGGTTTAATATGAGGAAAGTACCCAATATTGTGAGAATTATATTATCGTCGTACTGGCTCTCATGCCAACCGCTCTTCAACCCTTTATTGTACGGAGCTGAATGTAACCAAAATACGTGACATTTGCAGGAGTCTTGCTTTTTGGTAAATAATGTGCAGAAACTTCTTGTGTATCTTCCAAATGAGACCCTGATGATAGTGATGATGGTTCAATGATTCAAAATAAAGGTGGATTGATCATGAATGCTGGTGGTGAATGTTTAAAGGCCGTATAGTAGGGATACGTCAGTGTCTGCACCGTGAGGATGGGTCATGCACATACTGTATGAGAGAAGTGCTCATGATCTAATGTAACTCAGACCTTTAGGAATATTTACACCATATCAGTCAATCTGCACTGGCTCTAGATGTGATTCTTTACCCGCTGTTTGAGAAAAATATCAATCTGATATTCTTAAAGCCTCCTTTGTCATACTCTGATACAGCTCTATTCCAAAACACTTGTATTGACCCACGAGGAGCAAGTTTAGTTTTGAACAGATACCATATATTAATAAAACTATTAATATTCATTCAATCACAAATAGGGCTTGATACTTAGTGACACAAAAGTGCTTAAAGTACATTTAAATGCCTTTCACATGGAATTCATATTCAAAATGATTTTGTATTTAATATAATTATTATACTAATTAATATAACTCAATGTACATCAAGTCACCTCTCAGGGGGGCACCACTTTATATCTAAGGACAACCATAGACTAACTCATGAAGTCTTATCAAATATACTGCAATATGAATTTATAATCACATTTCAATTAAGTAAAGGTTCATGGATTTAGGAATTCTTGTTTAGTCAAGGTTGTCAATAATCACTCTTGCACGATATATATTAAAAAAGAGAATTTTGAGATTTTAAGAATGAATTAGTTTCAGAATCAAGTTCAAATGTTGAAACTTGAGAGAAGAAGAAACAAGTCTCAAGTCTCTATCACCACGTGCTCAGCAGCGACTGTGTAGCTATGGCAATGAAGAACTCCTCCTCCAACACAGCAACATGAATATATATAGGACTTAACACTAACAGATCAAATGGTGCAGAAGAACGTTTTGAGTTGCGCAAGTAAATACAAATAAAATAGAAATAGTGCAAGAGTCTAGATACAAGAACATGGAATATGATAGATGAATAATCTGCCAGATGCAAACACACGAATGTTTATGGATGTTCTTTCAAAAATGCAGGTGTTTAACAGTCTGATGAAACTGTCTCTGAGTCTAGTGCTTTAGACCTGACGGAGGTCTTTATGATCCTGATGGAGGTCTTTATGATCCTGATGGAGGTCTTTATGATCCTGATGGAGGTCTTTATGATCCTGACGGAGGTCCTGATGGAGGTCTTTATGATCCTGATGGAGGTCTTTATGATCCTGAAGGAGGTCTTTATGATCCTGACGGAGGTCCTGAAGGAGGTCTTTATGATCCTGACGGAGGTCCTGATGGAGGTCTTTATGATCCTGATGGAGGTCTTTATGATCCTGATGGAGGTCTTTATGATCCTGACGGAGGTCTTTATGATCCTGATGGAGGTCTTTATGATCCTGATGAGGTTGTTTTATGATCCTGACGGAGGTCTTTATGATCCTGATGGAGGTCCTGATGGAGGTCTTTATGATCCTGATGGAGGTCTTTATGATCCTGAGGAGGTCTTTATGAACCTGATGGAGGTCTTTATGATCCTGACGGAGGTCTTTATGAACCTGATGGAGGTCTTTATGATCCTGATGGAGGTCTTTATGATCCTGAAGGAGGTCTTTATGATCCTGACGGAGGTCTTTATGATCCTGACGGAGGTCTTTATGATCCTGACGGAGGTCTTTATGATCCTGACGGAGGTCTTTATGATCCTGACGGAGGTCTTTATGATCCTGATGGAGGTCCTGATGGAGGTCTTTATGATCCTGACGGAGGTCTTTATGATCCTGATGGAGGTCTTTATGATCCTGATGGAGGTCCTGATGGAGGTCTTTATGATCCTGACGGAGGTCTTTATGATCCTGACGGAGGTCTTTGATCCTGACGGAGGTCTTTATGATCCTGACGGAGGTCTTTATGATCCTGATGGAGGTCTTTATGATCCTGATGGAGGTCTTTATGATCCTGACGGAGGTCTTTATTATCCTGATGGAGGTCCTGATGGAGGTCTTTATGATCCTGACGGAGGTCTTTATGATCCTGACGGAGGTCTTTATGATCCTGACGGAGGTCTTTATGATCCTGACGGAGGTCTTTATGATCCTGACGGAGGTCTTTATTATCCTGATGGAGGTCTGATGGAGGTCTTTATGATCCTGACGGAGGTCTTTATGATCCTGATGGAGGTCTTTATGATCCTGATGGAGGTCTTTATGATCCTGACGGAGGTCTTTATGATCCTGATGGAGGTCTTTATGATCCTGATGGAGGTCCTGATGGAGGTCTTTATGATCCTGACGGAGGTCTTTATGATCCTGACGGAGGTCTTTATGATCCTGATGGAGGTCTTTATGATCCTGATGGAGGTCTTTATGATCCTGATGGAGGTCTTTATGATCCTGACGGAGGTCTTTATGATCCTGATGGAGGTCCTGATGGAGGTCTTTATGATCCTGACGGAGGTCTTTATGATCCTGACGGAGGTCTTTATGATCCTGACGGAGGTCTTTATGATCCTGACGGAGGTCTTTATGATCCTGACGGAGGTCTTTATGATCCTGATGGAGGTCTTTATGATCCTGACGGAGGTCTTTATGATCCTGATGGAGGTCCTGATGGAGGTCTTTATGATCCTGATGGAGGTCTTTATGATCCTGACGGAGGTCTTTATGATCCTGATGGAGGTCTTTATGATCCTGATGGAGGTCTTTATGATCCTGACGGAGGTCTTTATGATCCTGATGGAGGTCTTTATGATCCTGACGGAGGTCTTTATGATCCTGACGGAGGTCTTTATGATCCTGATGGAGGTCTTTATGATCCTGACGGAGGTCTTTATGATCCTGATGGAGGTCTTTATGAACCTGATGGAGGTCTTTATGATCCTGATGGAGGTCTTTATGATCCTGACGGAGGTCTTTATGATCCTGACGGAGGTCTTTATGATATTGACGGAGGTCTTTATGATCCTGACGGAGGTCTTTATGATCCTGATGGAGGTCTTTATGATCCGGAGGTCTTTATGATCCTGATGGAGGTCTTTATGATCCTGATGGAGGTCTTTATGAACCTGACGGAGGTCTTTATGATCCTGACGGAGGTCTTTATGATCCTGATGGAGGACTATGATCCTGATGGAGGTCTTTATGATCCTGACGGAGGTCTTTGTGATCCTGACGGAGGTCTTTATGATCCTGATGGAGGTCTATGATCCTGACGGAGGTCTTTATGATCCTGACGGAGGTCTTTGTGATCCTGACGGAGGTCTTTATGATCCTGACGGAGGTCTTTATGATCCTGATGGAGGTCTTTATGATCCTGACGGAGGTCTTTATGATCCTGATGGAGGTCTATGATCCTGACGGAGGTCTTTATGATCCGGAGGTCTTTATGATCCTGATGGAGGTCTTTATGATCCTGACGGAGGTCTTTATGATCC
>CADEHL010001425.1:127592-187742 GCA_902827135.1 Harpagifer antarcticus
CTCATCACCTCAGCCACCTTGACAAGACCTGGAACTGCTTTTCCTTCCGGGAAAAGATTGTCCTACTCTTGACCTGACGATCAACATCGGCACCTCTGTTGTTTCCCCGACTCTGACCGCAAGGAATCTGGGTGTGACCCTGGATAACACCTCTCCTTCACTGCAAACATCGCTGCTAACAGACTCGTTGCTGCAGATATACTCTATACAACATAAGGAAGATTCGTCCCACTGACCCAGAAAGCCACCCAGGTTCTGGTCCAGGCTCTCGTCATCTCACGCCTAGACTACTGCAACTCCCTCCTGGCTGGTCTACCTGCATGTGCCATCCGACCTCTGCAGCTCATCCAGAATGCAGCGGCTCGTCTGGTCTTCAACCTTCCAAAATTTTCCCACACCACTCCGCTCCTCCGCTCCCTCACTGGCTCCCGTAACTGCTAGAATCCCTTCAAGACACTAGTACTTGCATATACCATGCTGCTGAGATGATCTGGCCCTTCCTACATCCAGGACATGGTTAAACTGTACACCCCAGTGCGTGCACTCCGCTCGGCATCAGCCAAACGACTCGCTGCACCCTCGCAGCGAGGGTGGACCCAAGTTCCCATCAGCAAAAACACGTGGGTTTGCTATCCTGGCTCCAAGATGGTGGAATGAGCTCCCCATTGACATCAGGACGGCAGAAAGCCTGCACATCTTCCGGCGCAGACTGAAAACTCATCTCTTTAGATTCCCACTTCGAGCGATAGAATTACTATCAAAGCACTTATATACTAACATAGGACTGGCTTATCTATAGCCAGCTGACAAAGCATTTATATACTAACATAGGACTGGCCTATCTATAGCCAGCTGAATAGCACTTGAAATGTGTGGCTCTATGATACCTGTTGTACTTATATGATTCTGTTTTTCTTCTGGGCTGTGTCTTCCTGGTCGTATGTACTTATTGTAAGTCGCTTTGGACAAAAGCGTCTGCTAAATGCAATGTAATGTAATGTAATGTAATCCTGATGGAGGTCTTTATGATCCTGACGGAGGTCTTTATGATCCTGATGGAGGTCTTTATGATCCTGACGGAGGTCTTTATGATCCTGACGGAGGTCTTTATGATCCTGACGGAGGTCTTTATGATCCTGATGGAGGTCTTTATGATCCTGACGGAGGTCTTTATGATCCTGACGGAGGTCTTTATGATCCTGACGGAGGTCTTTATGATCCTGACGGAGGTCTTTATGATCCTGATGGAGGTCTTTATGATCCTGACGGAGGTCTTTATGATCCTGATGGAGGTCTTATGATCCTGATGGAGGTCTTTATGATCCTGATGGAGGTCTTTATGATCCTGACGGAGGTCTTTATGATCCTGATGGAGGTCTTTATGATCCTGACGGAGGTCTTTATGATCCTGACGGAGGTCTTTATGATCCTGACGGAGGTCTTTATGAACCTGATGGAGGTCTTTATAACCTGATGGAGGTCTTTATGACCCTACGGAGGTCTTTATGACCCCGAGGTTTGACGCGGTCCTTTTGACCCCTTTATGATCCCTGACAGGAGGTCTTTATGATCCTGAGGGAGGTCTTTAGGTGATCCTTTGGGCGGTCTATAGATCCTGAGGGAGGTCCGTTATGATCCTGATGGAGGTCTTTATGATCCTGATGGCGGGTCTTTATGCATCCTGATGGAGGTCTTTATGATCCTGATGGAGGTCTTTATGATCCTGACGGAGGTCTTTATGATCCGGACGGAGGTCTTTATGATCCTGATGGAGGTCTATGATCCTGACGGAGGTCTTTATGATCCTGACGGAGGTCTTTAATGATCCTGACGGAGGTCTTTGTGATCCTGACGGAGGTCTTTATGAACCTGACGGAGGTCTTTATGATCCTGACGGAGGTCTTTATGATCCTGATGGAGGTCCCTGATGGAGGTCTTTATGATCCTGATGGAGGCTCTTTATGATCCTGACGGAGGTCTTTATGATCCTGATGGAGGTCTTTATGATCCTGATGGAGGTCTTTATGATCCTGACGGAGGTCTTTTATGTCATTATGATCCTGACGGAGGTCTTTATGATCCTGATGGAGGTCTTTATGATCCTGATGGAGGTCTTTATGATCCTGACGGAGGTCTTTATGATCCTGATGGAGGTCTTTATGATCCTGACGGAGGTCTTTATGATCCTGACGGAGGTCTTTTATGATCCTGACGGAGGTCTTTATGATCCTGATGGAGGTCTTTATGATCCTGATGGAGGTCTTTATGATCCTGATGGAGGTCTTTTATGATCCTGACGGAGGTCTTTATGAACCTGATGGAGGTCTTTATGAACCTGATGGAGGTCTTTATGACCCTGACGGAGGTCTTTATGACCCTGACGGAGGTCTTTATGATCCTGACGGAGGTCTTTATGATCCTGATGGAGGTCTTTATGATCCTGATGGCGGTCTTTATGATCCTGATGGAGGTCTTTATGATCCTGATGGAGGTCTTTATGAACCTGACGGAGGTCTTTATGATCCTGACGGAGGTCTTTATGATCCTGATGGAGGTCCTGATGGAGGTCTTTATGATCCTGATGGAGGTCTTTATGATCCTGACGGAGGTCTTTATGATCCTGATGGAGGTCTTTATGATCCTGATGGAGGTCTTTATGATCCTGACGGAGGTCTTTATGATCCTGATGGAGGTCTTTATGATCCTGACGGAGGTCTTTATGATCCTGATGGAGGTCTTTATGATCCTGATGGAGGTCTTTATGATCCTGACGGAGGTCTTTATGATCCTGATGGAGGTCTTTATGATCCTGACGGAGGTCTTTATGATCCTGACGGAGGTCTTTATGATCCTGACGGAGGTCTTTATGATCCTGATGGAGGTCTTTATGATCCTGATGGAGGTCTTTATGATCCTGATGGAGGTCTTTATGATCCTGACGGAGGGTCTTTATGAACCTGATGGAGTCTTTATGAACCTGATGGAGGTCTTTATGACCCTGACGGAGGTCTTTATGACCCTGACGGAGGTCTTTATGATCCTGACGGAGGTCTTTATGATCCTGATGGGAGGTCTTTATGATCCTGATGGCGGTCTTTATGATCCTGATGGAGGTCTTTATGATCCTGATGGAGGTCTTTATGATCCTGATGGAGGTCTTTATGATCCTGATGGAGGGTCTTTATGATCCTGACGGAGGTCTTTATGATCCTGATGGAGGTCTTTATGATCCTGATGGAGGTCTTTATGATCCTGACGGTGGTCTTTATGATCCTGATGGAGGTCTTTATGATCCTGATGGAGGTCTTTATGATCCTGATGGAGGTCTTTATGATCCTGACGGAGGTCTTTATGATCCTGATGGAGGTCTATGATCCTGACGGAGGTCTTTATGATCCTGACGGAGGTCTTTATGATCCTGACGGAGGTCTTTATGATCCTGATGGAGGTCTTTGTGATCCTGACGGAGGTCTTTATGATCCTGACGGAGGTCTTTATGATCCTGACGGAGGTCTTTATGATCCTGACGGAGGTCTTTATGATCCTGACGGAGGTCTTTATGATCCTGATGGAGGTCTTTATGATCCTGACGGAGGTCTTTATGATCCTGATGGAGGTCTTTATGATCCTGATGGAGGTGTTTATGATCCTGACGGAGGTCTTTATGATCCTGATGGAGGTCCTGATGGAGGTCTTTATGATCCTGATGGAGGTCTTTATGATCCTGACGGAGGTCTTTATGATCCTGATGGAGGTCTTTATGATCCTGATGGAGGTCTTTATGATCCTGATGGAGGTCTTTATGATCCTGACGGAGGTCTTTATGATCCTGATGGAGGTCTTTATGATCCTGACGGAGGTCTTTATGATCCTGACGGAGGTCTTTATGATCCTGACGGAGGTCTTTATGATCCTGATGGAGGTCTTTATGATCCTGATGGAGGTCTTTATGATCCTGACGGAGGTCTTTATGATCCTGATGGAGGTCTTTATGATCCTGATGGAGGTCTTTATGATCCTGATGGAGGTCTTTATGATCCTGACGGAGGTTTTTATGATCCTGACGGAGGTCTTATGATCCTGACGGAGGTCTTTATGATCCTGATGGAGGTCTTTATGATCCTGATGGAGGTCTTTATGATCCTGATGGAGGTCTTTATGATCCTGACGGAGGTCTTTATGATCCTGATGGAGGTCTTTATGATCCTGACGGAGGTCTTTATGATCCTGACGGAGGTCTTTATGATCCTGATGGAGGTCTTATGATCCTGATGGAGGTCTTTATGATCCTGACGGAGGGTTTTTATGATCCTGACGGAGGTCTTTATGATCCTGACGGAGGTCTTTATGATCCTGACGGAGGGTCTTTATGATCCTGATGGAGGTCTTTATGATCCTGACGGAGGTCTTTATGATCCTGATGGAGGTCTTTATGATCCTGATGGAGGTCTTTATGATCCTGATGGAGGTCTTTATGATCCTGACGGAGGTCTTTATGATCCTGATGGAGGTCTTTATGATCCTGACGGAGGTCTTTATGATCCTGACGGAGGTCTTTATGATCCTGATGGAGGTCTTTATGATCCTGATGGAGGTCTTTATGATCCTGATGGAGGTCTTTATGATCCTGACGGAGGTCTTTATGAACCTGATGGAGGTCTTTATGAACCTGATGGAGGTCTTTATGACCCTGACGGAGGTCTTTATGACCCTGACGGAGGTCTTTATGATCCTGACGGAGGTCTTTATGATCCTGATGGAGGTCTTTATGACCCTGATGGAGGTCTTTATGATCCTGATGGAGGTCTTTATGATCCTGATGGAGGTCTTTATGATCCTGACGGAGGTTTTTATGATCCTGACGGAGGTCTTTATGATCCTGACGGAGGTCTTTATGATCCTGACGGAGGTCTTTATGATCCTGATGGAGGTCTTTATGATCCTGATGGAGGTCTTTATGATCCTGATGGAGGTCTTTATGATCCTGATGGAGGTCTTTATGATCCTGATGGAGGTCTTTATGATCCTGACGGAGGTCTTTATGATCCTGACGGAGGTCTTTATGATCCTGACGGAGGTCTTTATGATCCTGATGGAGGTCTTTATGATCCTGACGGAGGTCTTTATGATCCTGACGGAGGTCTTTATGATCCTGACGGAGGTCTTTATGATCCTGACGGAGGTCTTTATGATCCTGATGGAGGTCTTTATTGATCCTGACGGAGGTCTTTATGATCCTGATGGAGGTCTTTATGATCCTGATGGAGGTCTTTATGATCCTGATGGAGGTCTTTATGATCCTGACGGAGGTCTTTATGATCCTGATGGAGGTCTTTATGATCCTGACGGAGGTCTTTATGATCCTGACGGAGGTCTTTATGATCCTGACGGAGGTCTTTATGAACCTGATGGAGGTCTTTATGAACCTGATGGAGGTCTTTATGACCCTGACGGAGGTCTTTATGACCCTGACGGAGGTCTTTATGATCCTGACGGAGGTCTTTATGATCCTGATGGAGGTCTTTATGATCCTGATGGCGGTCTTTATGATCCTGATGGAGGTCTTTATGATCCTGATGGAGGTCTTTATGATCCTGATGGAGGTCTTTATGATCCTGATGGAGGTCTTTATGATCCTGATGGAGGTCTTTATGATCCTGACGGAGGTCTTTATGATCCTGACGGAGGTCTTTATGATCCTGATGGAGGTCTATGATCCTGACGGAGGTCTTTATGATCCTGACGGAGGTCTTTATGATCCTGACGGAGGTCTTTGTGATCCTGACGGAGGTCTTTATGAACCTGACGGAGGTCTTTATGATCCTGACGGAGGTCTTTATGATCCTGATGGAGGTCCTGATGGAGGTCTTTATGATCCTGATGGAGGTCTTTATGATCCTGACGGAGGTCTTTATGATCCTGATGGAGGTCTTTATGATCCTGATGGAGGTCTTTATGATCCTGACGGAGGTCTTTATGATCCTGATGGAGGTCTTTATGATCCTGACGGAGGTCTTTATGATCCTGATGGAGGTCTTTATGATCCTGATGGAGGTCTTTATGATCCTGACGGAGGTCTTTATGATCCTGATGGAGGTCTTTATGATCCTGACGGAGGTCTTTATGATCCTGACGGAGGTCTTTATGATCCTGACGGAGGTCTTTATGATCCTGATGGAGGTCTTTATGATCCTGATGGAGGTCTTTATGATCCTGATGGAGGTCTTTATGATCCTGACGGAGGTCTTTATGAACCTGATGGAGGTCTTTATGAACCTGATGGAGGTCTTTATGACCCTGACGGAGGTCTTTATGACCCTGACGGAGGTCTTTATGATCCTGACGGAGGTCTTTATGATCCTGATGGAGGTCTTTATGATCCTGATGGCGGTCTTTATGATCCTGATGGAGGTCTTTATGATCCTGATGGAGGTCTTTATGAACCTGACGGAGGTCTTTATGATCCTGACGGAGGTCTTTATGATCCTGATGGAGGTCCTGATGGAGGTCTTTATGATCCTGATGGAGGTCTTTATGATCCTGACGGAGGTCTTTATGATCCTGATGGAGGTCTTTATGATCCTGATGGAGGTCTTTATGATCCTGACGGAGGTCTTTATGATCCTGATGGAGGTCTTTATGATCCTGACGGAGGTCTTTATGATCCTGATGGAGGTCTTTATGATCCTGATGGAGGTCTTTATGATCCTGACGGAGGTCTTTATGATCCTGATGGAGGTCTTTATGATCCTGACGGAGGTCTTTATGATCCTGACGGAGGTCTTTATGATCCTGACGGAGGTCTTTATGATCCTGATGGAGGTCTTTATGATCCTGATGGAGGTCTTTATGATCCTGATGGAGGTCTTTATGATCCTGACGGAGGTCTTTATGATCCTGATGGAGGTCTTTATGATCCTGATGGAGGTCTTTATGATCCTGACGGTGGTCTTTATGATCCTGATGGAGGTCTTTATGATCCTGATGGAGGGTCTTTATGATCCTGATGGAGGTCTTTATGATCCTGACGGAGGTCTTTATGATCCTGATGGAGGTCTATGATCCTGACGGAGGTCTTTATGATCCTGACGGAGGTCTTTATGATCCTGACGGAGGTCTTTATGATCCTGATGGAGGTCTTTGTGATCCTGACGGAGGTCTTTATGATCCTGACGGTGGTCTTTATGATCCTGATGGAGGTCTTTATGATCCTGATGGAGGTCTTTATGATCCTGACGGAGGTCTTTATGATCCTGACGGAGGTCTTTATGATCCTGATGGAGGTCTATGATCCTGACGGAGGTCTTTATGATCCTGACGGAGGTCTTTATGATCCTGACGGAGGTCTTTATGATCCTGATGGAGGTCTTTGTGATCCTGACGGAGGTCTTTATGAACCTGACGGAGGTCTTTATGATCCTGACGGAGGTCTTTATGATCCTGATGGAGGTCCTGATGGAGGTCTTTATGATCCTGATGGAGGTCTTTATGATCCTGACGGAGGTCTTTATGAACCTGACGGAGGTCTTTATGATCCTGATGGAGGTCTTTATGATCCTGACGGAGGTCTTTGTGATCCTGACGGAGGTCTTTATGAACCTGACGGAGGTCTTTATGATGCCGGGGAGCTTGAGGAGCTTTTTGATCACAGATTTGAAAACATCGCTGCTTGCTTTAAAACTAAATTCATTTTGTCAAACCTTGGAGAGTATCTAGATATCCTGCCCTGATGCCAGAGGAACTTCCAACTCCACTTTCCTGCAGGGGGCGTGGTCAGTTGCAGGGGGCGTGGTCAGTTGCAGGGGGCGTGGTCAGTTACAGGGGGGCGTGGTCAGTTGCAGGGGGGCGTGGTCAGTTGCAGGGGGGCGTGGTCAGCTGCAGCTCACAGAATCAGCCCCCTGCAAAAACAGGGCTGGAAAGAGCAAATAGAGCGAAATGAGGCTAAAATGCAGGATCTGTTTGGTATTTTGAAAAAAACACTATATTTATATACTCTATATAGGTATGGTGTAGCAAGTGTATTAGCTGTAATTAAATGAGTGATATGCAGAAGAACTAGGAACGACTATGGAGCTCAATGTGTGTGTAAAATACAAACTGAAACCAGGTATGCGTTACAAAATAGTTGTATTCAAGATATCAACTAGTTCATTCAAATTCACATGATTATTTTCAGTAAAGGCAAAAGACAACAAAAGAAAAGCTTCCGGGGTCCATCCATCCATCTTCTTCCGCTTATCCGTGGTCGGGTCTCGGGGGTAGCAGTTCCAGCAGAGAGCCCCAAACTTCCTTTTCCCTGGCGACATCAACCAGCTCTGACTGGGGGATCCCAAGGCGCTCCCAGGCCAGCGAAGTGATATAATCCCTCCACCTGGTCCTAGGTCTACCCCTTGGTCTCTTCCCAGCTGGACGTGCCTGGAACACCTCCCTAGGGAGGTGCCCAGGTGGCATCCTAACTAGGTGCCCGAACCACCTCAACTGGCTCCTTTCGACGCGAAGGAGGAGCGGCTCAACTCCGAGTCCCTCCCGGATGACCGAACTTCTCACCTTATCCCTAAGGGAGACACCAGCCACCCTGCGGAGAAAACCCATCTCGGCCGCTTGTATCCGCGATCTGGTTCTTTGGGTCCTGACCCATCCTTCATGACCATAGGTGAGGGTAGGAACGGCCCGGTAGACAGAGAGCTTTGCCTTCTGGCTCAGCTCCCTTTTCGTCACAACGGTGCGGTAAAGCGACTGCAGTACCGCTCCCGCTGCTCCGATTCTCCGGCCCATCTCACGCTCCATTGTTCCCTCACTCGAGAACAAAACCCCGAGATACTTGAACTCCTTCACTTGGGGTAAGGACTCATTCCCTACTTGGAGTGGACAATCCATCGGTTTCCTGCTGAGAACCATGGCCTCAGATTTGGAGGTGCTGATCCTCATCCCAGCCGCTTCACACTCGGTTGCGAACCGATCCAGTGAGTGCTGAAGGTCGCAGACCGATGAAGCCATCAGAACCACATCATCTGCAAAAAGCAGTGGTGCAATCCTTAGCCCACCGAACTGCAGACCCCCCCCCCCATGACTACGCCTCGAAATCCGATCCATGTATATTACAAACAGGATTGGTGACAAAGCGCAGCCCTGGCGGAGACCAACCCTCACCGGAAATGGGTCCGACTTACTGCCGAGGAGCCGGACACAGCTCTCGCTTTGGGAGTACAGAGATTGGATGGCCCTGAGTAGAGACCCCCTCACCCCATACTCCCGCAGCACCTCCCACAGTAACTCCCTGGGAACCCGGTCGTACGCCTTCTCCAAGTCCACAAAACACATGTAGACCGGATAAGCGTACTCCCAAGCCCCCTCCAGGATCCTTGCGAGAGTAAAAAGCTGATCCGTCGTTCCACGACCAGGACGGAATCCGCATTGTTCCTCCTCAATCTGAGGTTCGACAATCGGCCTGACCCTCCTTTCGAGTACCTTAGAGTAAACTTTCCCGGGGAGGCTGAGTAGTGTGATGCCTCTGTAATTGGCACACACCCTCTGGTCCCCCTTTTTAAAAAGGGGAACCACCACCCCGGTCTGCCACTCCTTCGGTACCGTTTCCGACTTCCACGCAATGTTGATGAGACGTGTCAACCAAGACAGTCCCTCAACACCCAGAGCCTTCAGCATTTCTGGGCGGATCTCATCCACCCCCGGGGCTTTGCCACTGTGGAGTTGTTTAACAACCTCAGTGACCTCCCCCCGGGAGATTGGTGTCGATCCCCCGTCATACTCCAGCTCTGCCTCTAACATAGAGGACGGAGTTGTCGGGTTCAGGAGTTCCTCAAAGTGCTCCTTCCAACGCCCTAACACTCCATCAGTTGAGGTCAACAACGTCCCATCCTTACTGTACACAGCATGGATGGTTCCCTGCTTCCCCCTCCTGAGGTGTCGGACAGTTTTCCAGAACAACTTTGGTGCCGCCCGAAAGTCCTTTTCCATGTCTTCTCCGAACTTCTCCCACACCCGCTGCTTTGCCTCGGCCACGGCTGAGGCTGCTGCCCTTCGGGCCTGTCGGTACCTTGCAACTGCCTCGGGAGTCCCCCGGGATAACAAATCCCTGAAGGCCTCCTTCTTCAGTCGGACGGCTTCCCTGACCACCGGTGTCCACCAGGAGGTTCGAGGGTTACCGCCCCTTGAGGCACCTAGGACCTTGAGACCACAGCTCCCCGCCGCGGCTTCGGCAATAGAGGCTTTGAACACCGACCACTCTGGTTCAATGTCCCCAGCCTCCACAGGAATGCCCGAAAAGCTCCGCCGGAGGTGTGAGTTGAAGGCCTCCTGAACCTGGGCCTCCTCCAGACGTTCCCAGTTCACCCGAACTACACGTTTGGGCTTACCAGGTCTATCCAGAGGCTTCCCCTGCCACTCGACCCAACTCACCACCAGATGGTGATCAGTTGACAACTCCGCCCCTCTCTTTACCCGAGTGTCCAAAACATACGGCCTCAGGTCCGATGATACGATAACGAAATCGATCATGGACCTTCTGCCTAGGGTGCTCTGGTACCACGTACACTTATGAGCATCCCTATGTTCGAACATGGTGTTTGTTATGGCCAATCCATGACTAGCACAGAAGTCCAGTAACAAACCACCACTTCGGTACAGATCAGGGGGGCCGTTCCTCCCAATCACTCCCCTCCAAGTGTCTCCATCATTACCCACATGTGCGTTGAAGTCTCCCAGCAAGATTAAAGAGTCCCCTTCAGGAGCCCCATACAGGACTCTTTCCAGGGTCTCCAAGAAGGCCGTATACTCTGAACTGCTGTTGGGTGCATAAGCACACACAACAGTCAGAGTTTTCCCCCCCATAACCCGCAGGCGTAGGGAGGCAACCCTCTCGTCCACTGGGGTAGACTCCAACAACGAAGCACCCAACCGGGGACTTGTGAGTATCCCCACACCCGCCCGGCGCCTCACACCTTGAGCAACTCCGGAGAAGAATAGAGTCCAACCCCTATCCAGAAGTAAGGTTCCAGAGCCGACGCTGTGCGTAGAGGTGAGCCCAACCAGATCCAACTGGTACCGCTCCACCTCCCGCACAAGCTCCGACTCCTTCCCCCCCAGAGAGGTGACGTTCCACGTCCCCAAAGCCAGCTTCTGTCGCCCGGGTCTGGTCCGTCGAGACCCTCCGCTTTCACTGCCACCCTTCTGGCAGCGCACCCGACCCCATCGTTGTTTCCCGTAGGTGGTGGGCCCGCGGGATGGAGAAGCGGAGGTGTTGCCCACGTTGCCTTTTCGGGCTGGGCCCGGCCGGGCTCCGTGGCAAGCCCGGCCACCAGACGCTCGCCGACGAGTCCTCCTTCTGGGCCTGGCTCCAGAAAGGGACCCCGGGCTTCCTCCGGGCCGGGTATCCTCACTCCTTGTGTCGTCTTTCATGAGGTCTTTTTGAACCAATCTTAGTCTGGCCCCTTGCCTGAGACCAATTTGCCATGGGAGACCCTACCAGGAACACAAGGTTCCAGACAACACAGCCCCCAGGTTCATCAGGGCACACAAACCTCTCTACCACGGTAAGGTGCTGGTTCTTCAGAGAGCTTCCGGGGTAAAGTTAATTAATTTCCGTTTAATCCTACTTCACCATGTGGCAGGGAGGATAGGTTTAGAATCTTAGCTCGCCATCCAGGTCCATGAAAGGTCATCAGGTGCGGCAAGCAAAAAAATATATCCAAACAAAAAACCTGACCTGTAAAAGGTCACAAGGAATAATTAGTATCTTCCCCTTTAAACATTTAAATACAAATACATCTCTTAAATAACATAAATAAGTTTCTGGTTTAATAAATCTCTTAAATAAAATAAATACATTTCTGTACATTGTACAACATTTCTATATCCATTTACATTACATGTCATTGCATTTAGCTGAGGCTTTTATCCAGAGCGACTTACAATCAGTGCGTTCGACCAACAAAATACAACTTTGAAGGAAACAGAATCATAAAGTACATCAGGTTCCATAGAGCCAAACACTTCAAGTGCTACTCAGCTGGCTTTAGAGGAGCCTGGTCGATTGTGTCTTCCTGGTCGATTGTACTTATTGTAAGTCGCTCTGGATAAAAGCGTCAGCTAAATGCAATGTGATGTTCTGGTCAGTGTGGAGGAAACTTCTGTGTAGCAATGTGGGAATCACCGACTCGTGAAGGAGACACGGGACGAGCAGGAGCTCTGATGTCAAACACTGAGATTTAATACAAGCATCGGCCGGAGTCACACAGTCAAAGGTTCTGACTGCACGGGTTCTCTCACTCTCCCTATGCCCTGCAGGTCCAGCTGTAAAACCTAGTATCAACATACGATGCATCAACACATTCCTTACGGGAGATTAGAAGCAGGGATGGTCGTACGTGTCAACACACAAAATAAGGTTAAATGTGTAGAAGTAAAGACCAAAGTAATCCCTAACAGTCAGCCTGTCATTGATTCCTTCAGGGAGACGTAGGGAGGGAGTTGTCCCCCGGTCTTTACGAGCTTCCAGAATGTATTTATTGTCTGACTATGGCGATAAAAGTGTGATATTCTAAAATTAACCAAAACACAACTTTTTAGAATAATCCACGATCATCTCAAATTGCGCCGTTGCAACATCCGACTGATTTCACTTCACATTTAGTAGGTATTACTTTTACCCACAATAATAATTTCATATGCAAACAATAACATACATTATCAATGTCATTGTATCTGTCACATCGAATCCTCTATTGTTAACTTGTTTTATTGTTTCTGTTTAAAACTCTGACATGCAACCAGTATGCTAACATATGACTAACACTAAGTTAAGTTGTTTACCTGCTGAGACCTAATTAGCCCCCCCGTCAGGTCCTTGGTCATTTGGCCTCCAGGAGGTCACACACAGCTGTTTACAGCAGTAACCATGGTGACAAGTTGTCCTCCCAAGATGTAGTTTGTGCTAATTAGCTCATTAGAGAGGCTCGTTAGTGTCCGAGTGTCCGCGCAGACCCAGGGGGTCCACCGGGGCTCGTTAGTGTCGGAGGAGACAGGAAACATGACGAACCCCCCTCTGTGACCCCGCTGACCTCCAGCGGTTGAATAACATTAAATATACAATCTGTCATTTTTTAACCCAAACTATAGGAAAAGACGACACAGCATGGGAGTTGTAGTTTGTTTTTAGAGACAGACGGACAAACAGCTGATTTTGCATTGTGTTTATTTTATGTCCAATTAAAATACTTACCTGTAGGATCTATATGAGGTGTACAAGGTCATATCTCCAGAATGCAAAGGTATGGGAGCTGATACTTGAACTCTGTCATCCATCCAACTCACGGATTAGAGTGGTGTGAATAGTGAGACATTTGGGCAATGTCACATTTTAAACACTTTGTTTCAAATAAATGCTAAAGTCGTGCAAGGATCGGTCTCAAAACCGCTGCAGCGAGAGATGGAGCACGCTTTATGACTACTCCCTTGTCACATGCACGTAGCACCGGCCCGGGCCTCGTGGAGATATGACCTTGTACATTTCAAACACACAGGGTTTTGAAATGTACAAGGTCACAAGTCCTGCGTCCTCTCGCCTAGGAGGCTGCAGTTCTGTGCCCGACCCCCCATCCCACTCGTGAGTAAGTGTTGTAAATATGAAAGAGATTGCTTGAGGGCAAGAATGTTAACCCCCTCGATTTATGTAGCAATGCATAAGTGTCCCAAGATGGACAATCTGTTCACTTTGAATTCACCGGCCTTCAAAATAAAGCACGTTTCTTCTTTTTGCTGCGGTTCTATTCCCTGACCACCCAGAGACCTCCATGTTGGTACACCCACTCCTCGTGGTGTGTGAAAAGACCACCTGCAATTAGGAAGCTCTCATAGAAGCAGAACACTTTTTGGATTGCGCATCTTTCAGCCGCGGGTTTCGGCCCCAGAGCAGTGAGGGCCCTGGGACTCCGGGCAGAGACTTCCCCCGACGTCCAGTTTGAACTGCCGCGCTATGCTCAATGTCCAACTTCAGAAGCCTCTTGCGGACGTCAAGTCGGAGAGGATGCTGAGACGTTAAGGGCAACTCGGAGAAAACAAACTCTGGAGGGCCTGCGGTGCTGAAGCTGAAATATGTTTGTCAGCTCTCGATGCCGAGCGAACCGACGCTGGTTTCGGGTCTCCGCGTGCTCCTGAAGTCTGCGGTATCTCGTACACTTGGAGTTACAACACCTGAAGTAACATTAACATTTACCTGGCTGCTACTTCCATCACTTGCACTATTTCACTATTTCTCTTTTTTACTATTACTTATGCAAGTCATAAGTATTTACTTATTACCTGCACAGTCTGTGTTATTGTGTTGCACTGTTGGAGGCGCCTGTGACCTCCAACAGACGACTCTGTAGGTTAAACCTTACAAATCAATGGTGGCGAAAAGGAAGGGTAGTCCCATTGTTACAGAGCAGCTTGCAGGTTAGAGACCCCAGGGATTAAACGTGTGGGGAAATGATAAACACTAGATTTAAAAAGATAAATATACACTACAGTGACATCTGGCCTCGTTTTTATAAAAAAAGACCAAGTGATCTAACGTATTAAAGGAATAAACATGGATCACGAAGCTAGTTTTGACACAGAAGAGGTTGAAAATGTATATTCGAATGCATATGACGGACCACAACCTTATAATGATGAGCCTGCTAGCGGCCAAGAGACCAGGAGCCAAGGATTAGAAGAGGTAACGGCCATCGGAGAGAAATGGATCTGTGGTGTGAGGAGAACCAGTGGAGAACCAGGGGAGAACCAGTGGAGAACCAGGGGAGAACCAGTGGAGAACCAGTGGAGAACCAGTGGAGAACCAGAGGAGAACCAGTGGAGAACCAGTGGAGAACCAGTGGAGAACCAGGGGAGAACCAGTGGAGAACCAGAGGAGAACCAGTGGAGAACCAGTGGAGAACCAGTGGAGAACCAGAGCAGAACCAGTGGAGAACCAGTGGAGAACCAGGGGAGAACCAGTGGAGAACCAGGGGAGAACCAGTGGAGAACCAGTGGAGAACCAGTGGAGAACCAGAGGAGAACCAGTGGAGAACCAGTGGAGAACCAGTGGAGAACCAGGGGAGAACCAGTGGAGAACCAGAGGAGAACCAGTGGAGAACCAGTGGAGAACCAGTGGAGAACCAGAGCAGAACCAGTGGAGAACCAGTGGAGAACCAGTGGAGAACCAGGGGAGAACCAGTGGAGAACCAGAGGAGAACCAGTGGAGAACCAGTGGAGAACCAGAGGAGAACCAGTGGAGAACCAGTGGAGAACCAGTGGAGAACCAGGGGAGAACCAGTGGAGAACCAGTGGAGAACCAGAGGAGAACCAGTGGAGAACCAGAGGAGAACCAGTGGAGAACCAGTGGAGAACCAGTGGAGAACCAGAGGAGAACCAGGGGAGAACCAGTGGAGAACCAGTGGAGAACCAGTGGAGAACCAGAGGAGAACCAGTGGAGAACCAGGGGAGAACCAGTGGAGAACCAGGGGAGAACCAAGGGAGAACCAGTGGAGAACCAGTGGAGAACCAGGGGAGAACCAGGGGAGAACCAGGGGAGAACCAGTGGAGAACCAGTGGAGAACCAGAGGAGAACCAGTGGAGAACCAGTGGAGAACCAGTGGAGAACCAGGGGAGAACCAGTGGAGAACCAGTGGAGAGCCAGAGGAGAACCAGTGGAGAACCAGAGGAGAACCAGAGGAGAACCAGTGGAGAACCAGAGGAGAACCAGTGGAGAACCAGTGGAGAACCAGTGGAGAACCAGAGGAGAACCAGGGGAGAACCAGTGGAGAACCAGTGGAGAACCAGTGGAGAACCAGTGGAGAACCAGGGGAGAACCAGAGGAGAACCAGTGGAGAACCAGGGGAGAACCAGTGGAGAACCAGGGGAGAACCAGTGGAGAACCAGTGGAGAACCAGAGGAGAACCAGTGGAGAACCAGTGGAGAACCAGTGGAGAACCAGAGGAGAACCAGTGGAGAACCAGTGGAGAACCAGAGGAGAACCAGTGGAGAACCAGTGGAGAACCAGGGGAGAACCAGTGGAGAACCAGTGGAGAACCAGAGGAGAACCA
This sequence comes from Harpagifer antarcticus, assembly GCA_902827135.1. Lineage (NCBI taxonomy): Eukaryota > Metazoa > Chordata > Actinopteri > Perciformes > Harpagiferidae > Harpagifer > Harpagifer antarcticus. Next base: position 143,675 of record CADEHL010001425.1, read on the forward strand.
GTGGAGAACCAGTGGAGAACCAGGGGAGAACCAGTGGAGAACCAGTGGAGAACCAGAGGAGAACCAGTGGAGAACCAGTGGAGAACCAGGGGAGAACCAGTGGAGAACCAGTGGAGAACCAGTGGAGAACCAGTGGAGAACCAGAGGAGAACCAGTGGAGAACCAGTGGAGAACCAGGGGAGAACCAGTGGAGAACCAGAGGAGAACCAGTGGAGAACCAGTGGAGAACCAGAGGAGAACCAGTGGAGAACCAGTGGAGAACCAGTGGAGAACCAGTGGAGAACCAGAGGAGAACCAGTGGAGAACCAGTGGAGAACCAGGGGAGAACCAGTGGAGAACCAGTGGAGAACCAGGGGAGAACCAGGGGAGAACCAGAGGAGAACCAGTGGAGAACCAGTGGAGAACCAGTGGAGAACCAGAGGAGAACCAGTGGAGAACCAGTGGAGAACCAGAGGAGAACCAGTGGAGAACCAGAGGAGAACCAGTGGAGAACCAGAGGAGAACCAGAGGAGAACCAGTGGAGAACCAGGGAGAACCAGTGGAGAACCAGGGGAGAACCAGTGGAGAACCAGTGGAGAACCAGAGGAGAACCAGTGGAGAACCAGTGGAGAACCAGTGGAGAACCAGAGGAGAACCAGTGGAGAACCAGTGGAGAACCAGAGGAGAACCAGTGGAGAACCAGTGGAGAACCAGGGGAGAACCAGTGGAGAACCAGAGGAGAACCCAGAGGAGAACCAGTGGAGAACCAGTGGAGAACCAGGGGAGAACCAGTGGAGAACCAGTGGAGAACCAGAGGAGAACCAGTGGAGAACCAGTGGAGAACCAGTGGAGAACCAGTGGAGAACCAGTGGAGAACCAGTGGAGAACCAGTGGAGAACCAGTGGAGAACCAGAGGAGAACCAGTGGAGAACCAGTGGAGAACAGGGAGAGAACCAGTGGAGAACCAGAGGGAGAAACCAGTGGAGAACCAGTGGAGAACCAGAGAAAAACCAGTGGAGAACCAGTGGAGAACCAGTGGAGAACCAGTGGAGAACCAGAGGAGAACCCAGTGGAGAACCAGTGGAGAACCAGGGGAGAACCAGTGGAGATGAAGAGTGGTTGTTGAGGGAGATGAAGAGTGGTTGTTGAGGGAGATGAGGAGTGGTTGTTGAGGGAGATGAAGAGTGGTTGTTGAGGGAGATGAAGAGTGGTTGTTGAGGGAGATGAGGAGTGGTTGTGAGGGAGATGAGGAGTGGTTGTTGAGGGAGATGAAGAGTGGTTGTTGAGGGAGATGAAGAGTGGTTGTTGAGGGAGATGAAGAGTGGTTGTTGAGGGAGATGAGGAGTGGTTGTTGAGGGAGATGAAGAGTGGTTGTTGAGGGAGATGAGAGAGTGGTGTTGATGGGAGATGAAGAGTGGTTGTTGAGGGAGATGAAGAGTGGTTGTTGAGGGAGATGAGGAGTGGTTGTTGAGGGAGATGAAGAGTGGTTGTTGAGGGAGATGAAGAGTGGTTGTTGAGGGAGATGAGGAGTGGTTGTTGAGGGAGATGAAGAGTGGTTGTTGAGGGAGATGAGGAGTGGTTGTTGAGGGAGATGAAGAGTGGTTGTTGAGGGAGATGAGGAGTGGTTGTTGAGGGAGATGAGGAGTGGTTGTTGAGGGAGATGAAGAGTGGTTGTTGAGGGAGATGAGGAGTGGTTGTTGAGGGAGATGAAGAGTGGTTGTTGAGGGAGATGAAGAGTGTGGTTGTTGAGGGAGATGAAGAGTGGTTGGTGAGGGAGGGAGATGAAGAGTGGTTGTTGAGGGAGATGAAGAGTGGTTGTTGAGGGAGATGAAGAGTGGTTGTTGAGGGAGATGAAGAGTGGTTGTTGAGGGAGATGAAGAGTGGTTGTTGAGGGAGATGAAGAGTGGTTGTTGAGGGAGATGAGGAGTGGTGTTTAGGGATGAAGTGGTTGTTGAGGGAGATGAAGAGATGGTTGTTGAGGGAGATGAAGAGTGGTTGTTGAGGGAGATGAAGAGTGGTTGTTGAGGGAGATGAAGAGTGGTTGTTGAGGGAGATGAAGAGTGGTTGTTGAGGGAGATGAGGAGTGGTTGTTGAGGGAGATGAAGAGTGGTTGTTGAGGGAGATGAAGAGTGGTTGTTGAGGGAGATGAAGAGTGGTTGTTGAGGGAGATGAAGAGTGGTTGTTGAGGGAGATGAAGAGTGGTTGTTGAGGGAGATGAGGAGTGGTTGTTGAGGGAGATGAGGAGTGGTTGTTTGAGGGAGATGAAGAGTGGTTGTTGAGGGAGATGAAGAGTGGTTGTTGAGGGAGATGAAGAGTGGTGTTGAGGGAGATGAAGAGTGGTTGTTGAGGGAGATGAAGAGTGGTTGTTGAGGAGATGAAGGAGTGGTTGTTGAGGGAGATGAGGAGTGGTTGTTGAGGGAGATGAAGAGTGGTTGTTGAGGAGATGAAGAGTGGTTGTTGAGGGAGATGAAGAGTGGTTGTTGGGGAGATGAAGAGTGGTTGTTGAGGAGATGAAGAGTGGTGTTGAGGGAGATGAGGAGTGGTTGTTGAGGGAGATGAGGAGTGGTTGTTGAGGGAGATGAAGAGTGGTTGTTGAGGGAGATGAGGAGTGGTTGTTGAGGGAGATGAAGAGTGGTTGTTGAGGGAGATGAAGAGTGGTTGTTGAGGGAGATGAGGAGTGGTTGTTGAGGTGAGATGAAGAGTGGTTGTTGAGGGAGATGAAGAGTGGTTGTTGAGGGAGATGAGGAGTGGTTGTTGAGGGAGATGAAGAGTGGTTGTTGAGGGAGATGAAGAGTGGTTGTTGAGGGAGATGAGGAGTGGTTGTTGAGGTGAGATGAAGAGTGGTTGTTGAGGGAGATGAAGAGTGGTTGTTGAGGGAGATGAGGAGTGGTTGTTGAGGTGAGATGAAGAGTGGTTGTGAGGGAGATGAAGAGTGGTTGTTGAGGGAGATGAAGAGTGGTTGTTGAGGGAGATGAAGAGTGGTTGTTGAGGGAGATGAAGAGTGGTTGTTGAGGGAGATGAAGAGTGGTTGTTGAGGGAGATGAAGAGTGGTTGTTGAGGGAGATGAAGAGTGGTTGTTGAGGGAGATGAGGAGGGTTGTTGAGGGAGATGAAGAGTGGTTGTTGAGGGAGATGAAGAGTGGTTGTTGAGGGAGATGAAGAGTGGTTGTTGAGGGAGATGAAGAGTGGTTGTTGAGGGAGATGAAGAGTGGTTGTTGAGGGAGATGAAGAGTGGTGTTGAGGGAGATGAAGAGTGGTTGTTGAGGGAGATGAAGAGTGGTTGTTGAGGGAGATGAAGAGTGGTTGTTGAGGGAGATGAAGAGTGGTTGTTGAGGGAGATGAAGAGTGGTTGTTGAGGGAGATGAAGAGTGGTTGTTGAGGGAGATGAGGAGTGGTTGTTGAGGGAGATGAAGAGTGGTTGTTGAGGGAGATGAAGAGTGGTTGTTGAGGGAGATGAAGAGTGGTTGTTGAGGGAGATGAAGAGTGGTTGTTGAGGGAGATGAGGAGTGGTTGTTGAGGGAGATGAGGAGTGGTTGTTGAGGGAGATGAGGAGTGGTTGTTGAGGGAGATGAGGATTGATCGGATGGAGAGGCAGCACTGGAGCCACCTGAGTGCAGCACCTTTACTATGTCCCTGAGTCGGGGGAGCAGGATGGTGTGGCTCACGGTATCGAAGGCTGCACTCAGGTCGAGGAGGATGGGGATGTTGAGGGAACCGGTGTCAGCAGAGGTGAGGACTCTCCCAGGTGAGAACTCTCCCAGGTGAGGTGAGGACTCTCCCAGGTGAGGACTCGCCCAGGTGAGGACTCTCCCAGGTGAGGACTCGCCCAGGTGAGGACTCTCCCAGGTGAGGACTCTCCCGGAATAAACTTTACGTAACTTACGAAACACCAAAGTGACCAAATCAACAAAAGTCTTTAGAAACATAGAGCAGATAAGACCGTACAACTCTGATTATATTACAGTGTGATTAAAATACCAAATCAATCATAGTTTTGAATTTGTTGATGATCATCATGTACAATATGTAATTTCCTCAATAACAAGAAAGGAAGATGATTCAGCGGATTATTGACAGAACAAATAAATGATTCATAAACAAGTATGTATTTTGTTATATTTAATAAAATAATGAAAAAAGTCCAAATACATTTGAGATCAATCTGAAACGTTATGAACAGAGCCACTTCTTCTTCAGAGGATGAAGAGGTCCAGGAACAGCGGACGTCTCACCATGTGGAAGAAAGGGAACCGTCTGCTGGTCCTCGGTCTCAGACCTCTGAACATCCCCACCATGAACCCCAGTCCTTATCCATTTACAAACCCTCCTTTACCCTTCTGGAATCTCAGTCCTAAACACATGTCTCTGTTGAACACCAATAAGTATAAAAATACAAATACAAATGTATATATCTTCTACTGTGACTGAACACATGCAGGGACAGAACAATACATCCAACCTTTGAGAAACTGTGGGTTAGCAGAGTTCATCTATCTGTGCTCTGTTCCATCGTGGTGATGTACAGGATGATATATTACTATACAGATGTTTCTAATATCTCTGATCCTCTATAGCACATGTAAATAAAGGAGAAAGTATTAGACATATAACGGAACAACCCTATAACAACAGCAGCACAAATAGGAGAATCGGAATAAAGCACAGAATGAGGGGAAAACTGCTAGTCATCTGAACTAGTCTAACCCTAAAGTCATCTGAACCATTCTAACCCTAAAGTCATCTAAACCATTCTAACCCTAAAGTCATCTGAACTAGTCTAACCCTAAAGTCATCTGAACTAGTCTAACCCTAAAGTCATCTAAACCATTCTAACCCTAAAGTCATCTGAACCATTCTAACCCTAAAGTCATCTGAACCATTCTAACCCTAAAGTCATCTGAACCATTCTAACCCTAAAGTCATCTAAACTAGTCTAACCCTAAAGTCATCTGAACCATTCTAACCCTAAAGTCATCTGAACTAGTCTTGGAGGCGTGTGGTGCAGTGGGTTGAGCATTGGTGTTCGGATCAGGGGGTCACAGGTTCAAACCCCACTGCAGTCAGCATGCCGTTGTGTCCCTGGGCAAGATACTTCACCCCAAATTGCTTCTGTGGGGATTGTCCACAGTATTGAGTAATATGTAAGTCGCTTTGGAGAAAAGCGTCTAACAAGTGACCTGTAATGTAATGTCTAACCCTAAAGTCATCTAAACTAGTCTAACCCTAAAGTCATCTGAACCATTCTAACCCTAAAGTCATCTGAACTAGTCTAACCCTAAAGTCATCTGAACGAGTCTAACCCTAAAGTCATCTGAACTAGTCTAACCCTAAAGTCATCTGAAACGAGTCTAACCCTAAAGTCATCTGAACTAGTCTAACCCTAAAGTCATCTGAACGAGTCTAACCCTAAAGTCATCTGAACGAGTCTAACCCTAAAGTCATCTGAACTAGTCTAACCCTAAAGTCATCTGAACTAGTCTAACCCTAAAGTCATCTGAACGAGTCTAACCCTAAAGTCATCTGAACTAGTCTAACCCTAAAGTCATCTGAACCATTCTAACCCTAAAGTCATCTGAACCATTCTAACCCTAAAGTCATCTGAACTAGTCTAACCCTAAAGTCATCTGAACGAGTCTAACCCTAAAGTCATCTGAACGAGTCTAACCCTAAAGTCATCTGAACTAGTCTAACCCTAAAGTCATCTGAACGAGTCTAACCCTAAAGTCATCTGAACTAGTCTAACCCTAAAGTCATCTGAAATAGTCTAACCCTAAAGTCATCTGAACTAGTCTAACCCTAAAGTCATCTGAACCATTCTAACCCTAAAGTCATCTGAACCATTCTAACCCCTAAAGTCATCTGAACTAGTCTAACCCTAAAGTCATCTGAAACCATTCTAACCCTAAAGTCATCTGAACCATTCTAACCCTAAAGTCATCTGAACTAGTCTAACCCTAAAGTCATCTGAACCATTCTAACCCTAAAGTCATCTGAACCATTCTAACCCTAAAGTCATCTGAACCATTCTAACCCTAAAGTCATCTGAACCATTCTAACCCTAAAGTCATCTGAACTAGTCTAACCCTAAAGTCATCTGAACCATTCTAACCCTAAAGTCATCTGAACTAGTCTAACCCTAAAGTCATCTGAACCATTCTAACCCTAAAGTCATCTGAACCATTCTAACCCTAAAGTCATCTGAACCATTCTAACCCTAAAGTCATCTGAACCATTCTAACCCTAAAGTCATCTGAACCATTCTAACCCTAAAGTCATCTGAACTAGTCTAACCCTAAAGTCATCTGAACCATTCTAACCCTAAAGTCATCTGAACCATTCTAACCCTAAAGTCATCTGAACCATTCTAACCCTAAAGTCATCTGAACCATTCTAACCCTAAAGTCATCTGAACCATTCTAACCCTAAAGTCATCTGTCATCTGAACTAGTCTAACCCTAAAGTCATCTGAACCATTCTAACCCTAAAGTCATCTGAACCATTCTAACCCTAAAGTCATCTGAACTAGTCTAACCCTAAAGTCATCTGAACGAGTCTAACCCTAAAGTCATCTGAACGAGTCTAACCCTAAAGTCATCTGAACTAGTCTAACTCTAAAGTCATCTGAACCATTCTAACCCTAAAGTCATCTGAACCATTCTAACCCTAAAGTCATCTGAACCATTCTAACCCTAAAGTCATCTGAACCATTCTAACCCTAAAGTCATCTGAACCATTCTAACCCTAAAGTCATCTAAACCATTCTAACCCTAAAGTCATCTGAACCATTCTAACCCTAAAGTCATCTGAACCATTCTAACCCTAAAGTCATCTGAACTAGTCTAACCCTAAAGTAATCTAAACTATTCTAACCTTAAAGTCATCTGAACCATTCTAACCCTAAAGTCATCTGAACCATTCTAACCCTAAAGTCATCTAAACCATTCTAACCCTAAAGTCATCTGAACCATTCTAACCCTAAAGTCATCTGAACCATTCTAACCCTAAAGTCATCTGAACTAGTCTAACCCTAAAGTCATCTGAACCATTCTAACCCTAAAGTCATCTGAACCATTCTAACCCTAAAGTCATCTGAACCATTCTAACCCTAAAGTCATCTAAACCATTCTAACCCTAAAGTCATCTGAACTAGTCTAACCCTAAAGTCATCTGAACCATTCTAACCCTAAAGTCATCTGAACCATTCTAACCCTAAAGTCATCTGAACTAGTCCAACCCTTAAGTCATCTGAACTATTCTAACCCCTAACCCTAACCCTGTTGAACACGAATAAGTATAAAAATACAATTTCACAGACTAATAGAGTACAAGACACAATATATGTTTATATATAAATGATTATATGATAATTCAACACGGATCATTGCTTTCTGTCAGTGTGTTTATGGCTGCTTGTGGCAGGCGGCGCTGAGGTACGCTCTGATGGCAGCAGTTACCATGATAGAAACGACTCAACTACATTTAAACCATGACTGAACTGAACAGGAGAGACTCTGAGACCGGCAGAGGACACAGAGATGCTGAGGAATCAGACCAGACTGTAAACCCAGCATAGAGAGGTTCAGTGAATGTGGTTCTGAAGGTGTGGAGGTGGGTCAGTGAGTCAGAGGAGACTCTGTAGAAGGAGAGAGAGCCAGCAGGATGATCCAGATACACTGCTACTCTCCCAGAGGGGGGGGGGAAGGAAGGGAGGTCTGTTATTTTCTTATTGTGCATGACATAGTAATAACCATCATGCCTCTGAAGCCTCCAGGACTGATCATTCCTTCCAAACTTAACCTTATCTCTGCCCCCCCACCTGCTGATTCCTCTGTAAGCCACTGCTATAAAAGCCTCTCCGCTCCACTCCACCTCCCAGTAGCAGCGACCAGTCAGAGCTTCTCTGCACATCAGCTGAAGCCAGTACCTAAACCTCTCTGGATGATCAGGATATGGCTGCTCCTCCTCCACATGTGTCACCGTCCTGTTGTCTTCAGACAGTTTCAGGTATCTGTTAACTGTGTTTGAGTCCAGCTCCAGTTCACAGGCGTCTGATGAAGAGAACAGCTGCAGGTTATCATTTAATAACTACTTTACTGTCGGTAATATTCAGCTTTTTGTCCTCGTGTGGACCCGAGGGGGACAGCTGATGATCCAATTCAGTTAACACGGGTACCTAATACCAGCCAAGAGCTCACATGTAGCACACTGTTCACATCTATCATGAAACCGCCGACGGACGTCTGCTACCAAACCCTCTCTGACAGAAAACCCTCTCTGACAGAAATTAGGCTGTGATTACAAGGATTATCTGAGGACGTCTAGAGAAGAAAGGCAACAAAGCTCTTCTATAATATAGACACACATTTCTGTGAGAAGAAGTGAAGAAGTGAAGAAGTGAAGAAGTGAAGAAGTGTAGAAGTGAAGAAGTGAAGAAGTGAAGAAGTGAAGAAGTGAAGAAGTGAAGAAGTGTAGAAGTGAAGAAGTGAAGAAGTGAAGAAGTGAAGAAGTGAAGAAGTGTAGAAGTGAAGAAGTGAAGAAGTGAAGAAGTGAAGAAGTGTAGAAGTGAAGAAGTGAAGAAGTGAAGAAGTGAAGAAGTGAAGAAGTGAAGAAGTGAAGAAGTGAAGAAGTGAAGAAGTGAATTTATTAGTTCTGACGGATCACACTGTGTTCACTTTGAAGTGTTCTGGATCTCACGTGCAGCTCTGAGGAATCAAACTGAAAACACACTCACACTTCCTCAGACCAGGTTTCAACCACTGCAGTCCACCATGGTCGATCCTGCAGGAAGAAACACAGTCAGGATCAACTTCAGACACCTTCACTCAAATCCACCATTAGACAGGAAGTCCCTCAGTCAGTGACAGAGACTCAGTCTGTCTGTCTGTCCGTCCGTCTGTCCGTCTGTCCGTCCGTCCGTCCGTCTGTCTGTCCGTCCGTCCGTCTGTCTGTCCGTCCGTCCGTCCGTCCATACCTGAGTGTCTCCAGTCTCCAGAGTGGACCGTCACGTCCAGCAGACAGCAGCAGCACTCCTGAGTCTCCTGGATGATTGTAGCTCAGGTCCAGCTCTCTCAGATGGGAGGAGGGGTTGGAGCTCAGAGCTGAAGCCAGAGAAACACAGCCTTCCTCTGTGACCAGACAGCCTGAGAGACTACACACACACACACACACACACACACACACACCTTATCCACCATACAGCGCGTTAAATGATCCGGTATTCTAAGCTCTCTCACTCTATCAAATCCAATAGTTTATATATGAACGAAATGAAAGTTTTTAAACATCTTTTCACTGACCTGAGAGTCTCCAGTTCACAGTGAGGACTCTCCAGTCCAGCAGACAGCAGCTTCACTCCTGAATCCCGCAGGTCGTTGTTACTCAGGTCCAGCTCTCTCAGACTAGAGAACTGGGCGCTGAGGACTGAGGACAGAGCTGCACAGCTTCTCTCTGACAGGTTACAGCCACTCAGCCTGAAGAGGAATCAGCAATACAGAAGAAACTGGTTACACACTGTTATTTCTTTCTGAACAAATAGTTATGTGTTCACCTACAGAGCTTTCCTGGAGGCTTTGACCACTGGCAGCAGCCTCAGAAGAGCCTCCTCTGAAGCACAGTATCTCTTCAGGTCAAACACGTCCAGATCTTCTTCTGATGACAGTAAGATGAAGACCAGAGCTGACCACTGAGCAGGAGACAGACTATCTGTGGAGAGACTTCCTGAACTCAGGGTCTGTTGGATCTGCTCCACTAGAGAACGATCATTCAGTTCATTCAGACAGTGGAACAGGTTGATGCTTTGCTCTGCAGAGAGATCCTTGTCCATATTCTTCTTTATGTACTGGACTGTTTCCTGTGTGATCTCTGAGCCACTTCCTGTCTGTGTCACCAGGCCTCGTAGGAGTTTCTGAATGGTATTCAAGCCACTTCTTGTCCATGTCAGCAGGCCTCGTAGGAGTTTCTGATTGGTCTGCAGTGAAAGACCCAGGAGGAAGCGGAGGAACAAGTCCAGGTGTCCGTTTGGACTCTGTAAGGCCTTGTTCACAGCATTCTGGTAGAGATGTGTCAGTTTAGGTTTCACACCAGAATGTTGGAGGGTTGATGGTTCTTCTGACAGCAGGTTGACTCCAGAGGTGATGAAGGTCAGATGGACATGAAGAGCAGCCAGAAACTCCTGAACGCTCAGATGGACGAAGCAGAACACCTGGTCCTGGTACAGTCCTCTCTCCTCTCTAAAGACCTGTGTGAACACTCCTGAGTACACTGAGGCTGCTCTGATATCAATGCCACACTCTCTCAGGTCGCACTCATAGAAGATCAGGTTGCCTTTCAGCAGCTGCTCAAAAGCCAGTTTCCCCAGAGACTTCATCATCTTCCTGCTCTCTGGACTCCAGTGGGAATGTCTCTTACTTTTTCCATGATACTTGACGTTCTTCACTTTGGACTGAACCACCAGGAAGTGGATGTACATCTCAGTCAGGGTCTTGGGCAGCTCTCCTCCCTCTCTGGTTTTCAACACCTCCTCCAGAACTGAAGCAGAGATCCAGCAGAAGACTGGGATGTGGCACATGATGTGGAGGCTTCGTGAGGTCTTGATGTGGGAGATGATGGTGCCGGCCTGCTTCTGATCTCTGAATCTCTTCCTGAAGTACTCCTTCTTCTGTGGGTCAGTGAACCCTCGGACCTCTGTCACCATGTCCACACACTCAGGAGGGATCTGATTGGCTGCTGCAGGTCGTGTGGTTATCCAGAGGCGAGCAGAGGGAAGCAGCTTCCCCCTGATGAGGTTTGTCAGCAGCACATCCACTGAGGTGGACTCTGTGACATCAGTCAGGATCTCAGTGTTGTGGAAGTCCAGAGGAAGTCGACACTCATCCAGACCGTCAAAGATGAACACGACCGGGAACTGATCGAACCTGCAGATTCCTGCGTCTCTGGTTTCAGAGAAGAAGTGATGAACAAGTTCCACCAAGCTGTACTTCTCTCTCACCACATTCAGCTCTCTGAAGGTGAATGGAAATATGAACTGGATGTCCTGGTTGGCTTTGCCTTCAGCCCAGTCCAGAGTGAACTTCTGTGTTAAGACTGTTTTCCCAATGCCAGCCACGCCCTTTGTCATCACTGCTCTGATTGGTGCATCTCTTCCAGGTGAGGCTTTAAAGAGGTCTTCTTGTCTGATGGTTGTTTCTGGTCTGTGTGGTTTCCTGGATGCTGATTCAATCTGTCTGACCTCATGTTCCTTGTTGACCTCTGCAGACCCCCCCTCTGTGATGTGGAGCTCTGTGTAGATCTGGTTCAGAAGGGTTTGGTTTCCTGCTTTAGCAATGCCCTCAAACACACACTGGAACCTCTCCTTCAGGGTGGATTTGAGTTTACGCTGACAGACTCCAGCAAAGGTTCCTGAAAGAACACACAATCAAAAGATCATTAGGTCACACCGTAACCCTCGCTCTCTGAATAAAACATGAATGAATTCCAACCCATCCATTGAGAGGAGATGAGACATCTATCCAGAGTGTTACATCTCTATAGAAACCCTCTTACTGCTCTGCAGACGCTCAGCCAGCTCCTCCTGCTTCATGCTCCTCAGGAAGTGCAGGGTGATGTTCAGAACTGCCTCTCTGCTGCTCCTCTGCTCTTCATCCTCACCGTCCAACACCTCCTCATCCTCACTCTCACTCTCTAAGCCTTCTGGGTAATCTGAACTCAGAGCCTTCTGGATCTTCTTCAGCTCGTTCTTCACAAAAGTGACGATGTTCTCCTCCAGCAGCTGGAACAGAGTGATGAACATTGATCAGATTAATATCGTCAAAACAAAGTTATTATAATCAAATATAATATTGTATAATCCACAATGTAAAATGCATTATATTAAATGTTGGTCTATGTTTAGAAAGTGTAAACTAGGAGTGATCGATGGAGTAAGACGCAACTTTTAGGAGCTCCTGCAACATGCTCTGAAAGGTGATTACAGGCACATTATGTTGAGATAGTTCTTGGTGTCAGAGTATTTAGCAGTTTTGCCTTTTTAAAGCCAAAAGTACGAATAATTTGTCCGCCCCGTCTCAGAGGCCTGCTCCGCACGCTGCATCCTCGCCTCCGAGTGATCCCTCCTCCCTTCGCCGCGTAGCTGCGGGGCCCGCTGTCTCCCCCGATTTCAAGGAGGAGATGCTCGCTTCACTCCGTACTCAGATGGCGGCTGTTTTTAAAACTGAGCTCCATGAGGCCCTGAAGGACAACTCATCATCCATCAAGGCAGAGCTACACACAGTGATGGCGGATTGAAGTGTCAGTATTACGAATATCAAGTCTGATGTGAGTGCCCGGAAATCTACCGTAGGGGAAATGGAAACTTCGCTCTCGACCTGCACTGATGACATCTCTACGCTGCAGGCTAAAGTGGAGCACCTGTCCGCTGAACTGGAGAGAGTGGAGTGCGAAGATCTCAAGGCCAGATCACGGCGTAACAACGTAAGGATCGTGGGTGTACCGGAAGAAACAACCATCACTAACACAACTGCCGCTATTTCCACTCAGCTTAAAGAGGCTTTTAAGCTGGAGAAAGAGCCACTTCTGGACCGCGCCCACCCGAGACCTGGCGAGCGCCCCCGCACCCTAATTGCCCGACTTCACTACCATGCGGACTGTGCTGATATCTTGCGGAGAGCCAGAGCCCAACAACGGATCAAGATCGGTGACTTTGTCGTCTCCATATTCCCTGACCACACCTCGAGGACAGCCCGTGCCCGTGCTGCCTTCAATGACGTCCGCCGTCAGCTCCGTGAGATACCGGGGATACGTTTTGGTCTGCTTTACCCAGCGCGACTCCGCATTACCCATGGCGGTACCGAGAGGCGGTTTAATTCACCGGATGACGCCGAGACATTCATTAAGACACTGGTCAAGTAAGGGATCTCTTAACACACCATTATGAACACCTCTGGAACAATGATTTACTCTTTATTTTACTTAAATCCATACACCAAGTTCTCTGTATGTGGAAGTTGATCTGGTTATAAGTTATAAGTTATTTCAATCTCAAGTTTGCAGGCTAAGTTTACCAAAGTTTAGCTTTCACTATTAGGTCACAAGCTGTTAGCCATAGGAATGTGACTCCTTGTGGAGTTAGCACTGGGTTCTCCATCGTTTGGGGATGGGGTCGATGTAAGTGCTACGGGATGGGTGGGGAGGGGCTGGGATTGTTTACTGGTGCTTCATAGTCTGTTCTCTCTTTATAGAAAGTCCTCAGTAAATGTCCACCAATACTAGCAATTTAGGAATGGCTCCTGGCTCACCAGTGAAGTGTGTAAGCTGGAACATTAAAGGTATGGGGAGCCCCTTGAAGAGATCCAGGGTATTTGCTCATCTGAAACGACTTAATGCAGACATAATGTTTCTACAAGAAACCCATATGCGCTCCACAGACCAGGTCAGGCGTAAGTGTCCATGGGTTTCTGAGGTGTTCCATTCAAACTTCAACTCTAAGTCCAGAGGGGTTGCCATTTTAATTGGTAAGTCTGTTCATTTCACATCTTCCAAGTGTATAGCGGATGACAATGGCAGATATTTAATTATCTCAGGCACGCTGTTTCATGTTCCTGTATTGTTAGTCAATATTTATGCCCCAAATGTTGATGACCCATCCTTCGTGAACAAGCTTTTTGAATGTCTTCCATCACTGCATAATAACCTGCTTATATTTGGAGGGGATATGAACCTCGTCGTCGATCCCAGTCTAGATCGTTCTTCTCCTAAAACGCTAACACTCATGTCAAAAACTCTTTCTGACTTCATGTCCAAGAACGGCTGCGTTGACCCCTGGAGATTCTATACCCCCCGCATTAAGGAATATTCCTTCTTTTCTCATATGCACAAAGCCTTTTCTCGAATTCATTATTTCTTCATCGATGCTAAACTTATTTCCAAAGTGTCGTCAGTTAAATATCACCCTATTGTAATTTCCGACCACGCTCCTCTTTCTCTGGATATTTCACCACGATACTCAACGCCGTGGAGGTTTAATACTTTGCTGTTGTCAGATGACACATTTAATACATTTATTGCAACTTCAATTGATGATTTTATTACGAACAATCCAAACGACAATGAACCCATGTCTTGTTCTCTGCTGTGGGAATCGTTAAAGGCCTACCTACGGGCCAAACCATCTCTTCTGCGCAGTTACATAAAACTCGTTCTGCCAAAATTAAAGATATATCGAGCAAGATAAAAAAAATAGATCAGCAATTAGCCATTTGTCGCTCTCCCAATTTAAAGATCGAGTTGAATTACAGACGGAATTTGATCTCATAACAACTGATGCAGAGCGCCTTCTTCTGGCCCACCAATTGTGTCGTCAGGCAGCCTCAAGCATAATCCTCCAGATAAAGGATTCACCAGGCACGCTGCATACCGACCCTTGTACCATTAATTCAGTCTTTGGCTCATTCTATTCTTCTCTACAAGTCTGAATCGCCATCCGACGCTTCTGAGATGGGCGCTTTCTTTGACAATCTCAATGTCCCTACCATAGGTCCTGGTGTCTCAAAAGACTTTGATTCTCCATTAACCTCAGATGAGATCTCACTCGCTATACATAACATGCTAAATAAAACAGCTCCTGGCCCTGATGGATTCCCAGTAGAATGTTTTTAAAGATTAAATCTAAATTGGCCCCATGAATACACTCGGTGTAGAACGGTTCTCCTCCTCCCACTGTAAGACAAGCCTCCATAAGTCTGCTAGATCCGGATCTCTGCAGCTCTTCCAGGTTCCAGGCCACTTCCCTTCATAAATGTGGATGTGAAAATACTTGCTAAGGTTTTGGCACGTCGATTCGAAAAATGTCTCCCAACCATAGTTTCTGAGGAACAAACAGGATTTATAAAGGCAACTATTTACAATGTCCGCACCCTTTTAAATATGATCTACTCCAAAGCCACCGCTACGACCCCTGAAGTAGTGATCTCACTTGATGCAGGAAAAGCATCCGATAGGGTTGAGTGGGACTATTTACTTACTGTTCGGAGTACCTTTGGGCTGGGTGATATATTTATTTCATGGATACGCCTTCTTTATCCCCACAAGCTAGTGTTTCCACTAATGGCGTTCGATCTCCTTATTTGACTTTATCCAGAGGAACCCGTCAGGGATGTCCACTATCTCCTTTGCTTTCTGCGTTAGCCATAGAGCCTTTGTGAATATATCTGAGGACTTCAACCACTTTCACTGGGATCTCGCGGCTGGGGATGGAATTTAAATTGTCCCTGTACGCGGATGATTTATTGTTGTTTGTCTCAAGCCCCAGTAACTCTATAGCAGCAATTTGATCTTTTCATTCTCAGGTTCCAAAGTGAATATTTCCAAAAGCGAATGTTATCCTGTTAACGCTCTGGCATCACAATTGAACCAGTCCGATGTCCCCTTCAGATTGAGCCCCTCTGGCTTTAAGTATCTAGGAATCAATGTAACAAGAACACTAAGTTCCCTTTTCGCTGCCAATATCTCCCCTTCAATGTCTAAAATCAAGTCAGACCTTCAAAGACTGAAGAGTTTACCTTAACACGGTTCAAATGAACATTCTTCCTAAGTACCTATTTCTTTTCCAATGTCTCCCTCTATTCCTACCTAAACAATTTTGTAAGACTCTTGATCAGGTTATTCCTGGCTTTTTATGCAATGGAAAGGCACCCATCCATCCATCCATCCATCCATCCATCCATCCATCCATCTTCTTCCGCTTATCCGTGGTCGAGAACAAGACCCCGAGATACTTGAACTCCTTCACTTGGGGTAAAGGCACCCAGAATAAGTAAATCTATTCTTCAAAGATGTCGACTTAACGCTGGACTGTCTCTCCCGAACTTCCAATTATATTATTGGGCTTCACAAACACAAGATTTCACTTTGGTCAAAACCAATGCATCCTCCATGGTGTAGATTTGAGGCACAGTCTTGTGGCTCATCCTCCATGACTGCCACGTTCACTCATTACAGATACCAGAACCCTACAGGATCGCTTCAACTGAATTAATACTGTAAGAGCCATTTTGATGTAGGTTCATGTTTGGGTTTTGGGCTGTCACCATTGGGTGTAATTCGCTGTGTGTGCCATAGGGTGTCACTGTCCGGTTCTACAGGTATTTAAGGTTTGTTTTGTCACCTGATCGGGTGTGTCCGATCCCGGAATGGCAAATGTTTTTTGACCGCATTACCGTCATCTGTAGTTCATAGTAAATGTATATTTGTACACACCATAAATATGGAGTCCAGGTCTGTGTGATGCTTCGGGGCGGACTGATCACTGGGAACCTCTGAGAACTCCTGCAGAACTCTGTGGAGAAAACATCCAGAACATTTAGAGACTCTAATCTGCACACAGCTGACTGAAGGTGTCCTGAGATGAAGACAGAATAACAGGGTAGCTGTGGCTCAGCGGGTGGAGGGGGGGGGGGGGGCTGACTAAGAAGAGGGTGTCCAATGTTGAAAGGTCAGACCACATCACAAATGAGGGTCTCTGAGGGAATACCTCACAACCAACAAGTCTGGTTCAGAGATGCTGAGGGACAGACTTGGAGACAACTCAACTCAAGAAGATACAGAGAAGGGGAGGATGAGTAGTGGGACATGCATCTGCAGTAAGGCCTGCAGTTGTGGTTCAGGACTTAGAGCAGGACTTCATCCTGACAACTAGTGCAACATCAGCCAGAGAGTCACTTCTGGGACAATGTCCTCAGACTGAGACCAGCTCGAGGAAGAAATACCTGGTGGCACCATGACAGACGTCCCAGCTAAGAGAGCAGACAGAGTTTTTAATAACAAATAATGTGGATGATCCAGGACCCTAGTACTGCATAAAGGCAGAGTGGTGGTTACATCCTGGTTCCTGGCATCCATCTATTTCTTAGAAACCAGCCAGGAGCTTTGGAAAGATCTTTGTGTGCATTCTTACAGACACAACAGGCTCTATTCCTGTCCATGTGTCTTCTCGTAGATATTATAGGCCTTGCACTGATTCATATCACCGCCCTCTGTCGGCTCTAACCTATCCACCTCGCTCCTCTAACACCTGGTCCCTGGAGCCTGGGGAACTGCCAGTCCTGCTCTCACCGAGACATGGGTCACACCTTCAACTCCTCCACCCCTGCAGATCTGAACTCAGGCTATTGCTTCATCCAAACACCCAGACCAACTGGGAGGCACTTCTTATCTTCCCTAAATGGAGTTTTCACCCATTCCCACACTTTACTTTATTCAGTTGATCATGGTTATTCTCTACCGCTCACCAGGTCCACTAGGGGGATTCCTGGAGGGATGACATGCCCTCCTTTCTAACATCCCTGAGACTGGTCCTCCACTGGTCCTCCACTGGTCCTTCACTGGTCCTCCACTGGTCCTCCACTGGTCCTCCAATGGTACTTCTCTGGTCCTCCAATGATACTTCTCTGGTCCTCCACTGGTCCTCCAATAGTACTTCACTGGTCCTCCAATGGTACCTCACTGGTCCTCCAATGGTACTTCACTGATCCTCCAATGGTACTTCACTGATCCTCCAATGGTACTTCACTGATCCTCCAATGGTACTTCACTGGTCCTCCAATGGTACCTCACTGGTCCTCCAATGGTACTTCACTGGCCCTCCAATGGTATTTCACTGGTCCTCCAATGGTACTCCAATGGTCCTTCTCTGGTCCTCCAATGGTACTTCTAATGGTACTTCACTGGTCCTCCAATGGTACTTCACTGGTCCTCTAAGGGTACTTCAATGATACTTCAATGGTACTTCACTGGTCCTCCAATGGTACTTCTCTGGTCCTCCAATGATACTTCTCTGGTCCTCCAATGGTACTTCACTGGTCCTCCAATGATACTTCTCTGGTCCTCCAATGGTACTTCACTGGTACTTCTCTGGTCCTCCAATGATACTTCTCTGGTCCTCCAATGGTACTTCACTGGTCCTCCAATGGTACTTCTCTGGTCCTCCAATGGTACTTCTCTGGTCCTCCAATGGTACTTCTAATGGTACTTCACTGGTCCTCCAATGGTACTTCACTGGTCCTCCAATGATACTTCACTGGTCCTCCAATGGTACTTCTCTGGTCCTCCAATGGTACTTCTCTGGTCCTCCAATGGTACTTCTAATGGTACTTCACTGGTCCTCCAATGGTACTTCACTGGTCCTCCAATGATACTTCACTGGTCCTCCAATGGTACTTCACTGGTCCTCCAATGGTACTTCTCTGGTCCTCCAATGGTACTTCTAATGGTACTTCACTGGTCCTCCAATGGTACTTCACTGGTCCTCCAATGGTACTTCACTGGTCCTCCAATGGTACTTCACTGGTCCTCCAATGGTACTTCACTGGTCCTCCAATGGTACTTCTCTGGTCCTCCAATGGTACTTCACTGGTCCTCCAATGGTACTTCTCTGGTCCTCCAATGGTACTTCACTGGTCCTCCAATGGTACTTCTCTGGTCCTCCAATGGTACTTCTAATGGTACTTCACTGGTCCTCCAATGGTACTTCACTGGTCCTCCAATGATACTTCACTGGTCCTCCAATGGTACTTCACTGGTCCTCCAATGGTACTTCACTGGTCCTCCAATGGTACTTCTCTGGTCCTCCAATGGTACTTCACTGGTCCTCCAATGGTACTTCACGGTGACTTCAACACCCCGACAGAAAGGTCCTCAGACCTATTACTCCTGCTAAACTCCTTCTCTCTCTCTCAGTGTCTCTTTCTCCACCTCCTCACACATCTGGCAGCCTCCTTGATCTAGTATTCACCATAAACTGCTCTGGCCTCTCTGTAACCCCGCTTCACGTCTCCGATCACTACTTCATATCACCTCTCTCCGTTCAGTTTTCAATTCTTACCCTCCATCTGCAGGAAGTCCAGCTTGAAAGGTAACAGGATGATCCATAGGACCGGTCCGTCTTCATGGACACACAGCTGGGTCCAGGTCCAGGTTAGGGTCCAGGTCCCTGCCGTTGCATAAATAAAAAAATATTGTATGATTGAATTTAAAATGCTTTCGCTGAATAAAATAAATAAATAATAATATGTTAAAAATAAACTCATTTGTGTAAAAATAATTATATTGATTTAAAACAATTATAATATTAATAAATATCCTTTATTTAAGAAATACTTCATTGATGTTAACATTGTTTTAATGACTAATTAATATTACTTTATAGATTTTTTAAATGTATTCATGCTAAAAAAAATGTAATAAATGTAAAGCTATTAATGATTTAATGATTGAAAAAACGATTTAGTTTATAAATGTAAAGACGATAATGTCCTGATAGAGTCTGAGTGCTTCTACTCAAAGGGCAATTCATCAAGTAACAGAATTCATCAGTAGAAGAGTACTTCTACTTTTACTCAAGTACCAGATCTGAGTACTTCTACTCTTCAAATCAAATCAAATCAAATCAGGTTTTATTTATAAAGCACATTTAAAAGCGATTTTTGGTCGAGCCAAAGTGCTGTACATGCATTAAAAACACTTATAATCACAATAAAAGACAATCATTTACAAACAGATATAAAACAAACACAGGGAATAGTCAGGAGTCGTGCTCCGCTCTGACTAGAAAGCCTGAGAGAAGAAGAAGAAGTACTCTTACTCAAGTACAAGGTCTGAGTACTTCTACTTACACTAAAGTACCAGATCTGAGTACTTCTACTCTTACTCAAGTACAAGATCTGAGTACTTCTACCCCCTCTGGTCCTCACACTAACAGATTCCCTTCAGTTTGTTACATTGCATTTAGCCGACGCTTTTCTCCAAAGCGACTTACGTAAGAACATTCGACCAGTCTCATCTCCTACCTCAAGTATTTGTTTTGGTTAGCATGTTGTCAGCATAGTTAGCATACTGTTAGCATAGTTAGCAAGCTGTTAGCATAGTTAGCAAGCATAGTTAGATGTAGCAGCTGTTAGCACTGAGCTCAACCCAGTAGCATAGAGTGATGAGTCTGACCTGAGAGATCAGCTGAGATTCTCTCACTCTGAAAACTGTCTCTTACCAACAGGGGAAGAAGAAAATAAACCAGGGGACGGAATACAATGTGACACCAGAGGACACCACACCCCAGAGAGAAGAGGAAGTGAGAAACTATTAGCTGTACATGAGCGCCATCCTGTGGCTGTAGACGATATACCTTTAAAACTACTGCCCATAAATAAATACATTTAGAAATACATTCAAGTGTGTTCTGTATATTCTAAACTTGTGTTGGTACCAGTGGGTTATCTGCCCTTTGTAATAGCGGGTAGCTGGCTCCTCCACATTCACTTTTCATTTCTGAAATAGCAAACATTAATCCTAGGGGTTTGGGTTCTTTAGAGAGTCTGGAAGTGCCCACAGAGAGCCCACAGAGAGCCCACAGAGAGCCCACAGAGAGCCCACAGATAGCCCACAGAGAGCCCACAGAGAGCCCACAGAGAGCCCACAGATAGCCCACAGATAGCCCACAGAGAGCCCACAGGTAGCCCACAGAGAGCCCACAGAGAGCCCACAGAGAGCCCACAGAGAGCCCACAGAGAGCCCACAGGTAGCCCACAGAGAGCCCACAGATAGCCCACAGAGAGCCCACAGGTAGCCACAGAGAGCCCACAGAGAGCCCACAGGTAGCCCACAGAGAGCCACAGATAGCCCACAGAGAGCCCACAGGTAGCCACAGAGAGCCCACAGAGAGCCCACAGGTAGCCACAGAGAGCCCACAGAGAGCCCACAGGTAGCCACAGATAGCCCACAGAGTGCCCACAGAGAGCCCACAGAGAGCCACAGATAGCCCACAGATAGCCCACAGAGAGCCCACAGAGAGCCCACAGAGAGCCCACAGAGAGCCCACAGATAGCCACAGATAGCCCACAGAGAGCCCACAGAGAGCCCACAGATAGCCCACAGATAGCCCACAGATAGCCACAGATAGCCCACAGAGAGCCCACAGAGAGCCCACAGAGAGCCCACAGGTAGCCCACAGAGAGCCCACAGAGAGCCCACAGAGAGCCCACAGAGAGCCCACAGATAGCCACAGATAGCCCACAGAGAGCCCACAGAGAGCCCACAGAGAGCCCACAGATAGCCCACAGAGAGCCCACAGATAGCCCACAGAGAGCCCACAGATAGCCACAGAGAGCCCACAGATAGCCCACAGAGAGCCCACAGATAGCCCACAGAGAGCCCACAGATAGCCCACAGAGAGCCCACAGATAGCCCACAGAGAGCCCACAGATAGCCCACAGAGAGCCCACAGATAGCCCACAGAGAGCCCACAGATAGCCCACAGAGAGCCCACAGATAGCCCACAGAGAGCCCACAGATAGCCCACAGAGAGCCCACAGAGAGCCCACAGAGAGCCCACAGATAGCCCACAGAGAGCCCACAGATAGCCCACAGAGAGCCCACAGATAGCCCACAGAGAGCCCACAGATAGCCCACAGAGAGCCCACAGATAGCCCACAGAGAGCCCACAGATAGCCCACAGAGAGCCCACAGATAGCCCACAGAGAGCCCACAGATAGCCACAGGTAGCCCACAGAGAGCCCACAGGTAGCCACAGATAGCCACAGGTAGCCCACAGATAGCCCACAGATAGCCCACAGAGAGCCCACAGAGAGCCCACAGATAGCCCACAGATAGCCACAGATAGCCACAGGTAGCCCACAGATAGCCCACAGATAGCCCACAGATAGCCCACAGATAGCCCACAGAGAGCCCACAGATAGCCCACAGAGAGCCCACAGATAGCCCACAGAGAGCCCACAGATAGCCCACAGAGAGCCCACAGATAGCCCACAGAGAGCCCACAGATAGCCCACAGAGAGCCCACAGATAGCCCACAGAGAGCCCACAGAGAGCCCACAGAGAGCCCACAGATAGCCCACAGATAGCCCACAGATAGCCCACAGATAGCCCACAGAGAGCCCACAGATAGCCCACAGAGAGCCCACAGGTAGCCCACAGATAGCCCACAGAGAGCCCACAGATAGCCCACAGATAGCCCACAGATAGCCCACAGATAGCCCACAGAGAGCCCACAGGTAGCCCACAGATAGCCCACAGATAGCCCACAGATAGCCCACAGAGAGCCCACAGAGAGCCCACAGAGAGCCCACAGATAGCCCACAGATAGCCCACAGATAGCCCACAGATAGCCCACAGAGAGCCCACAGATAGCCCACAGAGAGCCCACAGGTAGCCCACAGATAGCCCACAGAGAGCCCACAGATAGCCCACAGATAGCCCACAGATAGCCCACAGATAGCCCACAGAGAGCCCACAGGTAGCCCACAGAGAGCCCACAGATAGCCCACAGAGAGCCCACAGAGAGCCCACAGAGAGCCCACAGAGAGCCCACAGATAGCCCACAGATAGCCCACAGATAGCCCACAGAGAGCCCACAGGTAGCCCACAGAGAGCCCACAGGTAGCCCACAGAGAGCCCACAGATAGCCCACAGAGAGCCCACAGATAGCCCACAGAGAGCCCACAGAGAGCCCACAGATAGCCCACAGAGAGCCCACAGAGAGCCCACAGAGAGCCCACAGATAGCCCACAGAGAGCCCACAGAGAGCCCACAGATAGCCCACAGATAGCCACAGGTAGCCCACAGAGAGCCCACAGAGAGCCCACAGAGAGCCCACAGATAGCCACAGGTAGCCCACAGATAGCCCACAGAGAGCCCACAGAGAGCCCACAGATAGCCCACAGAGAGCCCACAGAGAGCCCACAGAGAGCCCACAGATAGCCTACAGAGAGCCCACAGAGAGCCCACAGATAGCCCACAGAGAGCCCACAGAGAGCCCACAGAGAGCCCACAGATAGCCCACAGAGAGCCCACAGAGAGCCCACAAGTAGTCTTTTATTTATTTACATTACATGATGTTACTTGATATACGCTTTTCTCCAAAGCGACTCACAGACTCAACACTGAGGACGATCCCCACAGGAGCACTTTGGGGTGAAGAGTCTCAGGGACACATGCTGACTGAGGTGGGGTTTGAACCTGTGCCCATCCGGTCCGAACACCAACCTCTATCCTGTTCCGTCCTCCTTTGTCGATAACAATACAATCTCCTGTATTTATAAGGTTTACTGATCTATATGTGGAACGACATACTTCACATCATACCTCTGATGGATTACCTGCTGGCCCCAGACGGTACATTATAGACCATATATATGAAGCACATGGTGCGCCGTGATGCATGTGAGCGTTGGTGGTATAGTGGTGAGCATAGCTGCCTTCCAAGCAGTTGACCCGGGTTCGATTCCCGGCCAACGCAACCTTTTCCCTTTTTACATTTCAAGAAAATGGCAATGAATTCTTCTGACCTCATTGTTCATTAAAGTTTATAAACATGATAATAGTGTAACGTCCGAGGCGTTAAGGCTTCGAAGAAAGAACTCAGGAACTTATGCACTTTTTGGAGCGTCACAGACAGCGCCTCCGTACACCGATTCAAATCAAATCAAGTTTTATTTATATAGCACATTTTAAAAACGATTTCTGGTCGATCCAAAGCGCTGTACATGCAAATAATAAATAACACATTACTACAGTCGCAAACAGAAGACAATAAATTACAACAGCTAATGTGAAAATCAAACACAGGGAAATGTCAGGAGTCGTGCTCCGCTCCGACCAGAAGGCCAGGGACAAGAAGTGAGTCTTCAGTGTAGATTGAAAACCCCCAGGGTCCGGGCCGACCTCACATGGAGGGGCCGGCTGCTGCGAAGGCTCGGTGCCCTTGGGTTTTGAGCCTGGTCTTGGGCACTATCAGCAGCAGCTGGTCAGCTGACAGGAAGTTGTTGTTGCTTTGGAAACAACGTGACTTAACGGAGAAAAGCAATATTACATCACATTTAGCTGACGCTTTTATCCAGAGCGACTCACAATAAGTGCGTTCGACCAGGAAGACACAACCTGAAGAAACAGAATCATAAAGTACATCAGGTTTCATAGAGCCAAACACTTCAAGTGCTACTCAGCTGGCTTTAGAGGAGCCAGTCCTTTGTTAGTATATAAGTGCTTTGTTAGTAATTCTATGGCTGGAAGTGGAGTCGAAAGAGATGAGTTCTCAGTCTGGAAGGTGTGTAAGCTTTCTGCTGTCCTGATGTCAATGGGGAGCTCATTCCACCATCTTGGAGCCAGGATAGCAAACCCACGTGTTTCTGCTGATGGGAACTTGGGTCCCCCTCGCAGCGAGGGTGCAGCGAGTCGTTTGGCTGATGCAGAGCGGAGTGCACGTGCTGGGGTGTACGGTTTGACCATGTCCTGGATGTAGGAAGGGCCAGATCCATTCGCAGCATGGTACGCAAGTACCAGTGTCTTGAAGTGGATTCTAGCAGTTACCGGGAGCCAGTGGAGGGAGCGGAGGAGCGGAGTGGGGGGGGGAACATTTAGGAAGGTTGAAGACCAGACGAGCCGCTGCATTCTGGATGAGCTGCAGAGGTCGGATGGCACATGCAGGTAGACCAGCCAGGAGGGAGTTGCAGTAGTCTAGGCGTGAGGTGACGAGAGCCTGGACCAGAACCTGGGTGGCTTTCTAGGTCAGCTGGGGACGAATCCTCCTGATGTTGTAAAGCGTATATCTTTGAGATCTGATGTCAATGGGGAGCTCATTCCACCATCTTGGAGCCAGGATAGCTACATATAAAGACGGAGAAAGTAAACAATAGCGTGTATGGTTACGTGTTAGCCCCCCCCCCCCCGAAGCTCTTACGGTGATATTGGAGTTTTCAATAAATTCAATTTGAAAAAACAAACAAAACGAATATCCGAATAACGAAATTGAAACCCGAATAGTACTCCAACGAACGAATATTCGGATATTCGGGTCCAGCCCTAGTGTGTATAAATAAGATGTGGCAACGCGGATGCAAAGGGAAAGATGTGTTCCTTCTCAGAATGCCAGAACACTCCCCAGACGCTTCGCTGTGGTTTCCTGAGTGATAACAGGTCGTGACCCGTTACCCCCGGTATACCCGTCAGCGCCCCTAGTTACACCAATCAGCGCGCAACTACCGTACAGCCAATCAGGATGCGTGACGTCATTAGTAAGCGACGGACCCGAACACATATGTACTGACATTAGCTGATCACAACCTGTCATGAGTGATCCAGTCATCTCGAGAGCGTTCGGGCTGTGAATACACGACTTGTGTTTGAGGCTGTCTGAAGGACAGCGATCAGAGCTACTATACATCACGTTAAGAACGATGTACGAATGAAAGTCGGACACAAATATATAATTTAAATGATTTATTCAAGTTTGCAATATTTTGAACCGGCATCCACACAGTCACCTACTTTGTAATGTTCGATACCTCCCTGTAAGCGTCACGATATCCCCCTCTCCTCACACAGGAGTCCTGGATGTGATCAAAGTGATCTTAGGAAGGCAGACATAGCAAAAGATGGCAAGTCAACAATGGGTCCTCGATGTCCCGGACGTCATGACTCACGTGATGCTGCGACACCGGACTTACGGCACTTCCCCCCCACACCAAGTGGTTCTTCTTAATAATAATAATACCCTTATTTTGGGGGGCCGCCGTCCATAACACCCGAGGACACCTCACAGGGGCACAGGGGCAATATAGGGAACAATTTAAACAGTGGATTTTGGGATGTATCAGCGAGTGAGACAAACCACAGATGGACTACAGAAGGACACAGAAGGACACAAAAGGACACAGAAGGACACAGAAGGACACAGAAGGAGGACACAGAAGGACACAAAAGGACACAGAAGGACACAGAAGGACACAAAAGGACACAGAAGGACACAAAAGGACACAGAAGGACACAAAAGGACACAGAAGGACACAAAATGACACAAAAGGACACAGAAGGACACAGAAGGACACAAAAGGACACAGAAGGACACAAAAGGACACAGAAGGACACAAAAGGACACAAAATGACACAGAAGGACACAAAAGGACACAGAAGGACACAAAAGGACACAGAAGGACACAGAAGGACACAAAAGGACACAGATGGAACACAGAAGGACACAGAAGGACACAAAAGGACACAGATGGAACACAGAAGGACACAGAAGGACACAAAAGGACACAGATGGACACAGAAGGACACAAAAGGACACAGAAGGACACAAAAGGACACAGATGGAACACAGAAGGACACAAAAGGACACAGAAGGACACAAAAGGACACAAAAGGACACAGATGGAACACAGAAGGACACAAAAGGACACAGAAGGACACAAAAGGACACAAAAGGACACAGATGGAACACAGAAGGACACAAAAGGACACAAAAGGACACAGATGGAACACAGAAGGACACAAAAGGACACAGAAGGACACAAAAGGACACAGATGGAACACAGAAGGACACAGAAGGACACAAAAGGACACAGATGGAACACAGAAGGACACAAAAGGACACAGAAGGACACAAAAGGACACAGATGGAACACAGAAGGACACAGATGGAACACAGAAGGACACAAAAGGACACAGAAGGACACAAAAGGACACAGATGGAACACAAAAGGACACAGAAGGACACAAAAGGACACAGAAGGACACAGAAGGACACAGATGGAACACAGAAGGACACAGAAGGACACAAAAGGACACAGATGGAACACAGAAGGACACAGAAGGACACAAAAGGACACAGATGGAACACAGAAGGACACAGAAGGACACAAAAGGACACATGGTACAGTTTATATTATTCTTGGTCTTTGTCCACAACATATTTCAAAGAACCTTTTGCCTGAGCTTCTGTTAGGCAGCTATATGCCACACATTCACAGTAAACATGTCTTCAGCATGAGAGCTGTCTCACAGAAGCTAGGTCCATGTCTCTCTTATTCTGACGATGCGCTGAACCCCAAAGAAACGACCCAATAAAAAGAGTTGTTACATAGTGAGGTCACGATGTAACAACAATAACTCATCTCTCTCCAGTTTCCTATTTGAGCTTTGCTAAAAGCCACTGAGTCAAGTGTCCTTCCTGGGTTGCCGTCCGGAGTTGTCCAATATGGCGGACCATCTCGCACACGCGCAGTACCGATCGGGCGGGGGGGCGGATCGGGTAGGGGGGGCGGATCGGGTAGTGACCGAGTGACACTCATAGATATATACAAACACAGTGTTATGTATATATCTATGGTGACACTGGCAACCACACTCTTTTCACAACTTCAGGACGGACTGCGCATGCTCACAACTCATGAACTCTCACCCCAATGCTCACAACTCATGAACTCTCACCCCAATGCTCACAACTCATGAACTCTCACCCCAATGCTCACAACTCATGAACTCTCACCCCAATGCTCACAACTCATGAACTCTCACCCCAATGCTCACAACTCATGAACTCTCACCCCAATGCTCACAACTCATGAACTCTCACCCCAATGCTCACAACTCATGAACTCTCACCCCAATGCTCACAACTCATGAACTCTAACCCCAATGCTCACAACTCATGAACTCTCACTCCAATGCTCACAACTCATGAACTCTCACCCCAATGCTCACAACTCATGAACTCTCACCCCAATGCTCACAACTCATGAACTCTCACCCCAATGCTCACAACTCATGAACTCTCACCCCAATGCTCACAACTCATGAACTCTCACCCCAATGCTCACAACTCATGAACTCTCACCCCAATGCTCACAACTCATGAACTCTCACCCCAATGCTCACAACTCATGAACTCTAACCCCAATGCTCACAACTCATGAACTCTCACCCCAATGCTCACAACTCATGAACTCTCACCCCAATGCTCACAACTCATGAACTCTCACCCCAATGCTCACAACTCATGAACTCTCACCCCAATGCTCACAAGAGGCGCATTCACACCGCAGTACTTTTCCCACAAAGGTTCATGCGAACTTAGTTCATCAGAACTCTTTAGTTCTCATGAACTAAGTACAGATCGCGTTCACACCGGAATAAGTCCCTGGGGGGGGATTAGGCAAATGAAGCCGCTGACGTCACTTCTTCTTCTTCTGCTTTGGGTTTACTGGCAGGCTACAAACCACTTCAGGCGTATACTGCCGCCCGGAGTCCCCGGCCGGAAGTCCCCGGAGTTGGGGAAGGCTTCAGTAGAAGCTGCTGGGACTCCCAGCAGCTTCTACTGAAGCCTTCAGAGTAAATCCCCAGAACGCCGACACCTCCTCATCTCCACCGCTCCCATGTTTTATTGTGTGTTGCCATACGTTAGTCTCTCTGCGTTTCTGCGCTGGGCTAATGCTAATGCTAATAATGCTAATGCGAGGATAATAAAATGGCGGCTTCACAAAACTTTTTGGGAGTTTTACGGGGCGTGGTTTGCAATCCGCCCAGCCAATCAGAAATATAGCTCTTTTCTCACTAGAGAGCCGCTCGAAAGTCCCTGCTCTCTAGCAGGGACTTTCGAGCGGCTCTCTAGCAGGGACTTTCGAGCGGCTCTCTAGCAGGGACTCTCGAGCGGCTCTCTAGCAGGGACTTTCGAGCGGCTCTCTAGCAGGGACTCTCGAGCGGCTCTCTAGCTAGCGGGGACTCTCGAGCGGCTCTCTAGCAGGGACTTTCGAGCGGCTCTCTAGCAGGGACTCTCGAGCGGCTCTCTAGCTAGCGGGGACTCTCGAGCGGCTGTCTAGCGGGGACTCTCGAGCGGCTCTCTAGCGGGGACTCTCGAGCGGCTCTCTAGCAGGGACTCTCGAGCGGCTCTCTAGCTAGCGGGGACTCTCGAGCGGCTCTCTAGCGGGGACTCTCGAGCGGCTCTCTAGCAGGGACTTTCCAGCGGCTCTCTAGCGGGGACTTTCGAGCGGCTCTCTAGCGGGGACTTTCCAGCGGCTCTCTAGCGGGGACTCTCGAGCGGCTCTCTAGCAGGGGACTCTCGAGCGGCTCTCTAGCAGGGACTCTCGAGCGGCTCTCTAGCGGGGACTCTCGAGCGGCTCTCTAGCGGGGACTTTCGAGCGGCTCTCTAGCGGGGACTCTCGAGCGGCTCTCTAGCGGGGACTCTCGAGCGGCTCTCTAGCAGGGACTCTCGAGCGGCTCTCTAGCGGGACTCTCGAGCGGCTCTCTAGCGGGGACTCTCGAGCGGCTCTCTAGCGGGACTTTCGAGCGGCTCTCTAGCAGGGACTCTCGAGCGGCTCTCTAGCAGGGACTCTCGAGCGGCTCTCTAGCGGGACTCTCGAGCGGCTCTCTAGCAGGGACTCTCGAGCGGCTCTCTAGCAGGGACTCTCGAGCGGCTCTCTAGCAGGGACTCTCGAGCGGCTCTCTAGCAGGGACTCTCGAGCGGCTCTCTAGCAGGGACTCTCGAGCGGCTCTCTAGCGGGACTCTCGAGCGGCTCTCTAGCGGGGACTCTCGAGCGGCTCTCTAGCAGGGACTCTCGAGCGGCTCTCTAGCAGGGACTCTCGAGCGGCTCTCTAGCAGGGACTCTCGAGCGGCTCTCTAGCGGGGACTCCTCGAGCGGCTCTCTAGGCGGGGACTCCTCGAGCGGCTCTCTAGCTGGGACTCTCGAGCGGCTGCTCTAGCGGGGACTCTCGACGGCTCTCATAGCGGGGACTCTACGAGCGGCTCTCTAGCGGGGACTCTCGAGCGGCTCTCTAGCGGGGACTCTCGAGCGGGCTCTCTAGCGGGGAACTCTCGAGCCGGCCTCTCTAGCGGTGACTCTCGAGCCGGCTCTCTAGCGGGACTCTCGAGCGGGCTCTCTAGGCAGGGGACTCTCGAGCGGCTCTCTAGTCAGGGACCTCTCTGAGCGGCTCTCTAGGCAGGGACTCTCGAGCTGGCTCCTCTAGGGCAGGGACCTCCGGCTCTCGAGCAGGCGGTACGGCTCTCAGGCGGGGACTCTCGAGCGGCTCTCTAGCGGGGACTCTCGAAGGCGGCTCTCTAGCAGGACGCTCGAGCGGCTTCTCTAGGCGGACTCTCGAGCGGCTCTCTAGCAGGACTCTCGAGCGGCTCTCTAGCAGGGACTCTCGAGCGGCTCTCTAGCAGGGACTCTCGAGCGGCTCTCTAGCAGGGACTTTCGAGCGGCTCTCTAGCAGGGACTCTCGAGCGGCTCTCTAGCGGGGACTCTCGAGCGGCTCTCTAGCAGGGACTCTCGAGCGGCTCTCTAGCAGGGACTCTCGAGCGGCTCTTTGTGAGAAAAGAGCTATATTTAGTACCGGCTCTTTTTGGTGTGAACGCGATAAAAGAGTTCACTGAACTAAGTTCGCATGAACCTTTGTGGGGAAAGTACCGCAGTGTGAATGCGCCTAATAGCGATGCAAATATTATATCAGCACCGAGCTCTTATTTTGAAGGAGAAGGAAACTACGGACCGGAAGTGATTTGTGTCTCCAGCGGAAGTGATCGTGTTGTGTTTGTGAGGCTAAAAAGCGCCGAGAATCAGATCAGATTTGTGTTTACCTCATATTTACCTGAATATAGATCCAAAGACCCCAAAGACCCCAACGACCCCAACGACCCCTGCCCTCTGCCCCCAGCCCCCAGTCAGCGGTTAGCGGTTAGCGGTTAGCTTAGCTCTGATCTAACTCTGTGAAGCTCTGATGCGGGAGCAGCGCTAGCCGTTAGCACGTGTTGTTGTTGTTTGTTTGTTGTTTGTTTGTTGTTGTGATGGCGGCTGGAGCCTGCTCCACTAACACTAGTGTTGGAGATGTTGAAGAAGACGCGTCACAGCTGCTGTTTCCCAAAGGTGTGTTCATCTTTATAATCATATTAATGTACATATTCATACCAGGTGTGTTCACTGAAGCATCTCCACATGTGAGCAGCGTGTAGTATTCCTGCTGTGTAGTATTCCTGCTGTGTAGTATTCCTGCCGTGTAGTATTCCTGCTGTGTAGTATTCCTGCTGTGTAGTATTCCTACAGTGTAGTATTCCTGCCGTAACTGTGTAGTATTCCTGCCGTGTAGTATTCCTGCCGTGTAGTATTCCTACAGTGTAGTATTCCTGCCGTAACTGTGTAGTATTCCTGCCGTGTAGTATTCCTGCCGTAACTGTGTAGTATTCCTACTGTGTAGTATTCCTGCTGTGTAGTATTCCTGCCGTGTAGTATTCCTGCTGTGTAGTATTCCTGCTGTGTAGTATTCCTACTGTGTAGTATTCCCGCCGTGTAGTATTCCTGCTGTGTAGTATTCCTGCAGTGTAGTATTCCTACTGTGTAGTATTCCTGCCGTGTAGTATTCCTGCCGTGTAGTATTCCTGCCGTGTAGTATTCCTACTGTGTAGTATTCCTACTGTGTAGTATTCCTGCCGTGTAGTATTCCTGCCGTGTAGTATTCCTACTGTGTAGTATTCCTGCTGTGTAGTATTCCTGCCGTGTAGTATTCCTGCCGTGTAGTATTCCTGCCGTGTAGTATTCCTGCCGTGTAGTATTCCTGCCGTGTAGTATTCCTGCCGTAACTGTGTAGTATTCCTGCCGTGTAGTATTCCTGCCGTGTAGTATTCCTGCCGTAACTGTGTAGTATTCCTACTGTGTAGTATTCCCGCCGTGTAGTATTCCTGCTGTGTAGTATTCCTGCAGTGTAGTATTCCTACTGTGTAGTATTCCTGCCGTGTAGTATTCCTGCCGTGTAGTATTCCTGCCGTGTAGTATTCCTACTGTGTAGTATTCCTGCCGTGTAGTATTCCTGCCGTGTAGTATTCCTGCCGTGTAGTATTCCTGCCGTGTAGTATTCCTGCCGTGTAGTATTCCTGCCGTGTAGTATTCCTACTGTGTAGTATTCCTACTGTGTAGTATTCCTGCCGTGTAGTATTCCTGCCGTGTAGTATTCCTGCCGTGTAGTATTCCTGCTGTGTAGTATTCCTGCCGTGTAGTATTCCTGCCGTAACTGTGTAGTATTCCTGCTGTGTAGTATTCCTGCCGTAACTGTGTAGTATTCCTGCCGTGTAGTATTCCTGCTGTGTAGTATTCCTGCCGTGTAGTATTCCTGCTGTGTAGTATTCCTGCTGTGTAGTATTCCTGCCGTGTAGTATTCCTGCCGTAACTGTGTAGTATTCCTGCCGTGTAGTATTCCTGCCGTGTAGTATTCCTGCCGTGTAGTATTCCTGCCGTGTAGTATTCCTGCTGTGTAGTATTCCTGCTGTGTAGTATTCCTGCCGTGTAGTATTCCTGCCGTAACTGTGTAGTATTCCTGCTGTGTAGTATTCCTGCCGTAACTGTGTAGTATTCCTGCCGTGTAGTATTCCTGCCGTGTAGTATTCCTGCCGTGTAGTATTCCTGCTGTGATGCTCCTGAACTCAGAGGTCTCAGTGTGTGTTAGAGCACTGGTTCTGAACTGGTCCGGCCTCAGGACCCACTTTCTACTTGGTCAGTAAATCGCGACCCAACATTTTGAAGCTCTCAAATCTATTCAACAAAACGTCGTGCTGTAATAAATACTCTTTGCAGGATATAATATTAACTAAAGTGAAGTACAGCAGATATCCATGATGTCCTTCACAGAACTAAAGCATGCTCTAAAGGTTTCATGAGATGATGGGATCAAAGCTGAACTATATAAAAAGGCACATGCTGGAAACCCAACCCCAGCAGGGGGTCTGGGGGGATTCTCCCCCAGCAGGGGGGTCTGGGGGGATTCTCCCCCAGGAGGGGATTTTAGAAATACTAACATAAACTACGCATTCTGGCTCTGAGAAGAAAATAAATGTCACTACCCGACATGTTAATAATTGATGCCATTGTTTGTGTTTCACTTTGTTCTGACAGCTCGCTGCTCCTCACAGAGAGAGCAAAGAGGAGAGGGTCTGTGTGAAGTACTTTGTGGGTAAGGGGAGATAGCCCCCATTGCTCTGCGACCTGTCAATCAGACCGGGGGTCATAGTTCATGATGTGTTCATGTGTATCTGAAGTTGTAACCATGGATGTATAAAGAAGAGTTCTACCGCAAAGTTATTCTCCGTGGAGACTTCCGGCAGCACTCTGGATTCTGATTGGCCAGAAGACTCGAGAAAACATCAAAGATGTTTTATTGAGAAGATGATCACTACGTGACAGAAGCTTTCAAAGCCGTGTATGGTCTCCGGTGCTTCCTGTCCAACGCAGACTGCACGCTCAGCGTCAGAACATCGGCCTTCAAAATAAAAGCTTCACTTTTTACCCCAATTTTTTTTTCTTCACTCACACATCCGCGACCCACTCGAAACGGGTCCGCGACCCACTGGAAACGGGTCCGTGACCCACTCGAAACGGGTCCGTGACCCACTCGAAACGGGTCCGCGACCCGCTCGAAACGGGTCCGCGACCCGCTCGAAACGGGTCCGCGACCCGCTCGAAACGGGTCCGCGACCCACCAGTTGAGAACCACTGTGTTAGATGATGATGAAGGTGGTGATGATGAAGGTGGTAATGATGATGAAGGTGTGTGTCCGCAGAGTTCGAGAGCTCGGAGACGCTGCTGAACTCGGAGGTCCACATGCTGCTGGAACACAGGAAGCAGCAGAACGAGAGCGCGGAGGACGAGCAGGAGCTCTCTGAGGTGTTCATGAAGACCCTGAACTACACGGCCCGGTTCAGCCGGTTCAAGAACCGAGAGACCATCACGGCCGTGCGCAGGTACACACACACACACACACAGAGACACACACACACACACACACAGAGACACACACACACACACACAGAGACACACACACACAGAGACCATCACTGCGGGGCGGCTGCTGAGGGGCGGGGCGGCTGCTGAGGGGCGGGGCGGCTGCTGAGGGGCGGGGCGGCTGCTGAGGGGGGGGTCGGCTGCTGAGGGGCGGGTCGGCTGCTGAGGGGGGGGGCGGCTGCTGAGGGGCGGGGGCGGCTGCTGAGGGGGGGGGGGTCGGCTGCTGAGGGGCGGGTCGGCTGCTGAGGGGCGGGTCGGCTGCTGAGGGGGGGCGGCTGCTGAGGGGCGGGGTCGGCTGCTGAGGGGCGGGCGGCTGCTGAGGGGGGGGGGCGGCTGCTGAGGGGGGTCGGCTGCTGAGGGGGCGGGGTCGGCTGCTGAGGGGCGGGGCGGCTGCTGAGGGGCGGGGTCGGCTGCTGAGGGGGGGCGGCTGCTGAGGGGCGGGGTCGGCTGCTGAGGGGCGGGCGGCTGCTGAGGGGGGGGGGCCGGCTGCTGAGGGGCGGGGTCGGCTGCTGAGGGGGGGGTCGGCTGCTGAGGGGGCGGGGGCGGCTGCTGAGGGGGGGTCAGCTGCTGAGGGGGGTCAGCTGCTGAGGGGGGGGGTCGGCTGCTGAGGGGGGGTCAGCTGCTGAGGGGGGTCGGCTGCTGAGGGGGGGGGTCGGCTGCTGAGGGGGCGGGGCGGCTGCTGAGGGGGGGGGTCGGCTGCTGAGGGGGGGGTCGGCTGCTGAGGGGCGGGGGCGGCTGCTGAGGGGGGGTCAGCTGCTGAGGGGGGTCAGCTGCTGAGGGGGGGGGCGGCTGCTGAGGGGCGGGGTCGGCTGCTGAGGGGCGGGGCGGCTGCTGAGGGGTGGGGCGGTGTGTGTGGGAGTTGTATGTAATGATGTCATGGTCTCTGTTCCAGCCTCCTGCTGCAGAAGAAGCTGCACAAGTTCGAGTTAGCCAGTTTAGCTAATCTCTGCCCTGAAGCTGCAGAGGAGGGAAGGCCCTGATCCCCAGGTGAGACACACACACACACACACACACACACACTCACACACACACACCACACACTCACACTCACACACCCACACACTCACACACCCACACACTCACACCACCACACACACTCACACACTCACTCACTCACTCACACACACTCACACACTCACTCACACACACACACACACACAGACACACACAGAGACACACACACACACACACCACACACACACACACACACACACACCACACACACACACACACACACACACACAACACACTCACTCACACACATAGAGACACACACACACACCCACACACACACACACACACACACCCACACACACACAGAGAGACACACACATCACAGAGAGACACACCCACACACACGCACACACTCACACACTGACCCTCTCCTGTGTCTCCAGTCTGGAGGGCCGGTTTGAGGACGAGGAGCTGCAGCAGATTCTGGACGACATTCAGACCAAGAGGAGCTTCCAGTACTGAGCCCGACGAGCCCGACGAGCCCAACGAGCCCGACGAGCCCAACGAGCCCGACGAGCCCGACGAGCCCAACGAGCCCGACGAGCCCCGCCTTGTTATTATTGTTGTTGTAGCCCAGGGCGACGGTAGTGGTCGGTCCGGGTCATGTGACCTGATGACATCACACAGGAGTCTCAATAAACTGTTGTCTTTTTTCACCCGCTGTGTCCGAGCTGTTCTTTAGCGACTCGTTCTGATTCCTCCCGGCCAATGGGAGCAAAGCTTCATCTCTCCATCCACTCAGAGGTTACTCTCTAGGATGGGCTGCACACACACACACACACACACACAGGAGCACACACACACACACACACACACACACACACAGGAGCACACACACACACACACACAGGAGCACACACACACACACACAGGAGCACACACACACACAGGGATTAGTTTTGAGTCGAGCAAAAATAAAATGTTGTAATCATGTAAACTATAAGTCTAGAATAAGAGAGGGATGGGCTTCTGTCAGGCCGCCATATGCCTGACATTGCACACACACACACACACACACAGAGACACACACAGAGACACACACTCACACAGAGACACACACACACAGAGACACACTCACACACAGACACACACAGACACTCACACTGACACACACACACACAGAGACACACTCACTCACACACAGAGACACACTCACTCACACTGACACACACACACAGGAGCACACAGAGACTCACACACACAGAGACACACACAGAGACACACACAGACACACACACACACACACAGGAGCACACGCTCGTGAAGGGGGGAACTATGGGATTAGTTTTGAGTCGAGCAAATATAAAATGTTGTAATGATGTGAACTATAAGTCTAGAATAAGAGAGGAGTGGGCTTCTGTCAGGCCGCCATATGCCTGACATTGCACACAGTCAGTATGTATTCAGCATGAGAGCTGTCTCACAGAAGTTAAAGGTGGGGTCAGTTTGAGGAACCGGCTCGAGATACACTTCCTGTTATATTCATGGAGTGCTCTGAAGGTCCGACAGCAATGAATCTCTGAAGTGCTTTGAAGCCGTGCTGTAGAAAGCTCGACCAATCATCTGAGCCGGCTAAAGTAACTGGATGGCCTACCTGCCTGTCAGCCTTCCTTCTGGGCACACACTGATCTCTGCCCTCATTGGTCATGTGTGCGTTGGAGGAGGGGCTCTGTGAGGAAGGGGCACATTTTCTCCGGTTGTGTATTTTCACATTCGAGCCACTCGAGCTGCTTTCTCAAACTTACCTTCCCCACCTTTAAATCCATGTCTCTCTTATTCTGACGATGCGCTGAACCCCAAAGAAAAGAACCCAATAAAAAGAGGTGTTAGATAGTGAGGTCACGATGTAACAACAATAACTCATCTCTCTCCAGTTTCCTTTTGAGCTTTGCTAAAAGCCACTGAGTCAAGTGTCCTTCTTGGGTTGCCGTCCGGAGTTGTCCAATATGGCGGACCATCTCGCACATGCAGTACCGATCGGGCGGGGGGACGGATCGGGCGGGGGGACGGATCGGGCAGGGGGGGGCGGATCGGGTAGGGGGGGCGGATCGGGCAGGGGGGGCGGATCGGGTAGGGGGTGCGGATCAGGCAGGGGGACGGATCGGGTAGTGACAGACGTTCCAATTCTCTAGATGAAAGGAAAGGAGGTTTCAAGCTTCCTTTATCACCTCCTTTAGGAACCACTGGACCTCCCTCACCGAGAGGAGAGGAGAAAATGCTGCCCCACAATGCATTGCAGCCGCAGCATTTACCGACTCAGCAGTCGGCCGTTCACGGAAACAACCGATTATGAGGAGAAATGATATCATGAAAGTTACGGTGCTTATTAAGCTTTTTAAAGCGTATGTGGTAAGTTGCCAAAGTGCTTTGTTCTGAACGTTCATCAGTATTATAATCAAAGAGAGGAGAGGAGAGGAGAGGAGAGGAGTCAACATCTCACTGAGCTGTGGGGTTTTGAGGAGAGGAGAGGAGAGGAGTCAACATCTCACTGAGCTGTGGGGTTAGAGGAGAGGAGAGGAGAGGAGTCAACATCTCACTGAGCTGTGGGGTTAGAGGAGAGGAGAGGAGTCAACATCTCACTGAGTTGTGTGGGGTTTGTTCAGCTTCTAAAAGATGTTTGAATGGTGATGTACACAGAGATAGATGTTTGAATGGTGATGGACACAGAGATAGATGTTTGAATGGTGATGTACACAGAGATAGATGTTTGAATGGTGATGGACACAGAGATAGATGTTTGAATGGTGATGGACACAGAGATAGATGTTTGAATGGTGATGAACACAGATAGATGTTTGAATGGTGATGTACACAGAGATAGATGTTTGAATGGTGATGGACACAGAGATAGATGTTTGAATGGTGATGTACACAGAGATAGATGTTTGAATGGTGATGGACACAGAGATAGATTGTTTGAATGGTGATGTACACAGAGATAGATGTTTGAATGGTGATGGACACAGAGATAGATGTTTTGAATGGTGATGTACACAGAGATAGATGTTTGAATGGTGATGGACACAGAGATAGATGTTTGAATGGTGATGGACACAGAGATAGATGTTTGAATGGTGATGAACACAGATAGATGTTTGAATGGTGATGTACACAGAGATAGATGTTTGAATGGTGATGGACACAGAGATAGATGTTTGAATGGTGATGTACACAGAGATAGATGTTTGAATGGTGATGGACACAGAGATAGATGTTTGAATGGTGATGTACACAGAGATAGATGTTTGAATGGTGATGGACACAGAGATAGATGTTTGAATGGTGATGGACACAGAGATAGATGAATGGTGATGGACCCAGATAGATGTTGAATGGTGATGAACACAGATAGATGTTTGAATGGTGATGTACACAGAGATAGATGTTTGAATGGTGATGGACACAGAGATAGATGTTTGAATGGTGATGGACACAGAGATAGATGTTTGAATGGTGATGTACACAGAGATAGATGTTTGAATGGTGATGGACACAGAGATAGATGTTTGAATGGTGATGTACACAGAGATAGATGTTTTGAATGGTGATGGACACAGAGATAGATGTTTGAATGGTGATGGACACAGAGATAGATGTTTGAATGGTGATGTACACAGAGATAGATGTTTGAATGGTGATGGACACAGAGATAGATGTTTGAATGGTGATGGACACAGAGATAGATGTTTGAATGGTGATGGACACAGAGATAGATGTTTGAATGGTGATGGACACAGAGATAGATGTTTGAATGGTGATGGACACAGAGATAGATGTTTGAATGGTGATGGACACAGAGATAGATGTTTGAATGGTGATGTACACAGAGATAGATGTTTTGAATGGTGATGGACACAGAGATAGATGTTGGAATGGTGATGGACACAGAGATAGATGTTTGAATGGTGATGGACACAGAGATAGATGTTTGAATGGTGATGGACACAGAGATAGATGTTTGAATGGTGATGTACACAGTGATAGATGTTTGAATGGTGATGTACTCAGTGATAGATGTTTGAATGGTGATGTACACAGTGATAGATGTTTGAATGGTGATGTACACAGAGATAGATGTTTGAATGGTGATGTACACAGAGATAGATGTTTGAATGGTGATGGACACAGAGATAGATGTTTGAATGGTGATGTACACAGAGATAGATGTTTGAATGGTGATGGAAACAGAGATAGATGTTTGAATGGTGATGGACACAGAGATAGATGTTTGAATGGTGATGTACACAGAGATAGATGTCTGAATGGTGATGTACACAGTGATAGATGTTTGAATGGTGATGTACTCAGAGATAGATGTTTGAATGGTGATGTACAACAGATGATAGATTTTGAATGTGATGTACTCAGAGATAGATGTTTGAATGGTGATGTACACAGTGATAGATGTTTGAATGGTGATGTACACAGTGATAGATGTTTGAATGGTGATGTACACAGAGATAGATGTTTGAATGGTGATGGACACAGAGATAGATGTTTGAATGGTGATGGACACAGAGATAGATGTTTGAATGGTGATGTACTCAGAGATAGATGTTTGAATGGTGATGTATCTCTGTGTACATCACAATTAACCATTGTTGTTCTCTACCGTCCGCCAGGTGCCTTGGGGGACTTCTTGGAGGAATTAGATCATCTCCTCTCACACATCCCTGAAACTGGCCCTCCGGCTGTACTTCTCGGAGACTTCAACCTCCAGACGGGGAAGATAGACGAACTAACATCTCTGTTAACCGCCTTCGCTTTCTCACTGTCTCCATCCCCACCAACTCATAAAGCTGGCAATGTCCTTGATCTCATATTCTCAAGGAACTGCACTACTTAACTAAAAAAGTTTTTCCCGGGTCGCCGAGGGTGCTGGCGTTGTTTGTTCGCCGCTCCTCCTATAGTTATTTAGTCCAGATCAGAACCTCTCCTGTCTGGCTCTCTACTTTTTAAACGTCAGTCATGAGCAAAAAATAGCAGCATCTCTATCTCAAATCGACACAGATAAATGTGTTGTCATCTCCTACCTGCTGGCTCTTTCCTGCTCACCGGTCCCTAGCCCGCTAGCCCGCTAGCATTATCGGACCTAGCAGGCTCCTCGGCTCCCTGAAGTCTGCTGAGCTAACATTTCTGTCTCCACCTCAACTCCATCCTAACTCCGCGACTCGTGTGGGTCTTCCCATCCCGCTGCGATAAGCCGGCTTCCCCGCTGACATCGTCTCTCCCTGCCGCCTACAGCCGGCGGCTATCAAGCTAGCTAACCAGCTAGTAGGCTAGTCACCCGGCTCCCACTCTGCACCAGGCTGTCAGCACCTCCTACGATTCTCCTCTGGAAACCACTGGAATTATTCTCCTGATATGCTGTGGATTATAATTCTCATTTTATCTGGACTCTCACCGCTCCTTCTTCCACGGTCATCCGGCTCCTGGTCTCTGCTGCCCGGGTCCCCAGCATTAGCTAGCTCCGTGCTAGCGCCACTTCACCGGATCATGCCGCCGCTCTACTCCCTGTCAGATCTCCGCTCCTTCAATAACCGCCTGCGTCCGGACTGCATGGACATCCTCG
This sequence comes from Harpagifer antarcticus, assembly GCA_902827135.1. Classification (NCBI taxonomy): domain Eukaryota; kingdom Metazoa; phylum Chordata; class Actinopteri; order Perciformes; family Harpagiferidae; genus Harpagifer; species Harpagifer antarcticus. The sequence goes on from CADEHL010001425.1 coordinate 183,839, forward strand.
CGGATTATGAAATACTCCGCAAACGCCGTCGTTCACACAGAGGCTCTGGCCGTAAGTTTTTATTTCATTCCACGTCTCCACACTCCATCCCGTCCATTCGGTCCTGTCACACGCCCACACTACGCCATCACAACAAACATCACGTGAATCTGACCAATCTCCTTCCACTCCCCCGGTCCACACAACCCCCCCCAATGCAACGCCACCTCAGAGCAGCCCTGCTCAACACACGCTCCATCCACAATAAAAGCCACATTCTAAATGAATTCATTAAAGACAATAACCTGGACTTTCTGTATCTGACCGAAACATGGCAAAAACCCCTGGACTATTTTTCTTTAAATCAAATCACCCCAGCAGGATTCACATACATTGACAAACCTCGCCCACAAGGGCGGGGTGGTGGTATAGCTGCTATTATCAGAAAGGAAATAAAAGCTACCATAATCCCCATCCGTGATGTTTCTTCATTTGAACACCTGATCTTCAAACTATCTGGTCCCACTCCCCTGGTCACAGCCATCATCTACCGTCCCCCGAAGCCAAACCCCTCCTTTCTCTCCGATCTCTCTGACATTCTCACTCAGCTTTCTGCTATATCCCCATCTGTTCTCCTCTTAGGTGATTTTAACATTCATGTTGACGACCCGACCTGCAAATATGCCTCTGAATTTAAGGAAACCCTTCACTGCTGCAACTTCTCTCAACACATCAACTTCCCAACACACAGCCGTGGTCACATCCTGGACTTGGTCTGCTCCACTGGTCTCACCATCCACCATCTGTCCAGCCTCAATCTCCACATCTCTGATCACCTGGCCATCATCATGGACATCAACATCCCCATCCCCGCCCAAAAGCAAAAACGCACAATAACCTACAGAAATCTCAAATCCATGTCACCTTCAGCAATCACTGCCTCCATTACCTGCAAGATGTCTGTCTCCCCCTCCCCACTTTCGGAAAACCCATCTGAACTTGTGGACTATTATAACAGCACCCTCTCCTTCTGTCTCAATGAACTGGCCCCCACAAAAACAAAACATGTCTCTTTCATACACTCCGCCCCCTGGTATACCCCTGAACTCCGCCAAATGAAATCAAGGAAACGTCAACTTGAACGCCAACACAAGAAAACCACACTAACAGTCCATCTTCAAATCTACAAAGACTATCTCCAGCAGTACAGTAACGCACTCAAAGCAGCCCGGTCTAATTACTACTCACAACTCATTCAGTCTGGCTCCAGCAACCCCAAGCGTCTGTTCTCCACCATCAGCAAACTCCTCAAACCCTGTGACAACGCCACCTCGTCCTTCACCACCGACCAGTGCGACTCCTTCCTCTCGTCTTTCCAAACCAACATCAGCAACATTTACAGCAATCTGACACCCTCATCAGCACCCCCCACCTTCCCTCCTGGCTCCCCCCCCTTCACCTCACACCCCCTGTCCCACTTCTCCCCTGTGACCCCCATGCAACTGTCCGACCTCATGACTGGAATTAACTCCACCTGCACACTTGACCCAATGCCCTCCAAATTTGTTAAAGAGAGCCTCCCTGCCATCTCCCAACTCATCGCCACCATCATTAACTCCTCCCTCAGATCTGGATCAGTTCCCCCCTCTCTCAAACTGGCTGCTGTCACACCCATTCTCAAAAGACCTGGACTCACACCTGACATCATGTCCAACTTCCGGCCCATCTCAAATCTCCCCTTTCTGTCAAAAATACTTGAACGTGTCGTTGCCTCACAACTTAAAGCCCACCTCAGCTCCAATGATCTCTTTGAGCCATTTCAATCCGGTTTCCGATCAAAACACAGCACCGAAACAGCTCTTCTCAAAATCACAAATGACCTCCTCCTCTCCTCTGACTCCGGCAACCTTAACATCCTCATCCTCCTCGACCTCACCGCAGCATTCGACACCATCAACCACGCCATCCTGCTGTCCCTCCTCGAATCATCTCTCAACATCACCGACACCGCACTCTCCTGGCTGAAATCCTACCTCACCGACAGACATCAGTTTATCAACATCAACAACTGCACCTCCTCCACTGCTCCTCTGTCCCAAGGCGTCCCCCAGGGTTCGGTGCTTGGCCCCCTCCTCTTCATCCTCTACATGCTCCCCCTTGGCAAAATAATTCGTCGCCACAACCTTCAATTTCACTGCTACGCCGATGACATCCAACTTTATATCTCAACAAAAACCATCACCCCCACAACACACTCCACTCTCACCAACTGTCTCTCAGAAATAAAAGCATGGATGCAAACAAACTATCTCCAACTGAACAGAACACATCAGACATCATCATCATTGGCCCCCCATCCCGTATCAAAGACATCCAGAATTTCAACTTCACCATTGACAGCCACACTCTATCTCCCCCCCCTCACATCCGCAACCTCGGAGTCATCTTCGACAGTCAGCTCAAATTCAACCACCACATAAATCACATCACCAGGACCGCCTTTTTCCACCTCAAAAACATTGCCCGTCTCCGCCCATCACTCTCCTCCTCTGCTGCTGAAACCCTGATTCATGCATTCATCACTTCACGACTCGACTACTGCAATAGCATCCTCTACGGCATACCATCCAACCTAAGCATCCTCTACGGCATACCATCCAACCTAAGCATCCTCTACGGCATACCATCCAACCTAATCAATAAACTCCAACATATCCAGAACTCTGCTGCCCGCCTCCTCACCCACACCCGCTCCCGAGACCACATCACTCCCGTCCTCCAGAACCTCCACTGGCTCCCCGTCCGTCAAAGAATCAACTTCAAAGTCCTCCTCATTACCCACAAAGCCCTCAACAATCAGGCCCCCCCCTACCTCACAGACTTGCTGCACCACCACGCCCCTTCCCGCTGCCTCCGCTCATCAGATGCCAACCTCCTATCCATCCCCACCCGCACCAATCACCGGACCTGGGGGGACAGAGCCTTCTCCGTCGCTGCCCCCTCCCTCTGGAACTCACTCCCCAAACCCATCAGAGACTGCACTGACCTCACCACCTTCAAAAAACTTACAAAAACTCACCTCTTCAATCTGGCTTTTAATGTGTGATTGTTTACTATATATTTATTTGTTGTTCCTTCCTTTTCCCTTCACTATATCTGTAAAGCGTCTTTGAGCACCTGTAAAAGCGCTAACAAATTAAATCTATTATTATTATTATTTACTTCTAACCTCTCTGTAAACCCGCTCCACACATCCGATCACTTCTTCCTTTCATTCTCTTTACCCCTTTCCAAACATAACAAACTAATCTCTTCTCATCCTGCACCTGTCCGCCGTAACCTTCGTTCCCTCTCCCCCTCTACCTTTGCCTCATCGGTGCTCTCAGTCCTCCCTTCCTCTGATTCGTTTCAACTCCTGCCTCCAAACTCTGCTGCAGAAACTCTCCTCTGTACTCTCTCATCCTCTCTGGACTCTCTCTGTCCTCTCTGGACTCTCTCTGTCCTCTCACATCTCGGCAGGCTCGTCAGTCCCCTCCTGCTCCCTGGCTAAATGACGCACTGCGTGCTAATAGAACCGTCCTTCGGGCAGCAGAGCGGAAACGGTGGAAATCCAAACACCGTGACGACCTCCTAACCTATCAGGCTCTCCTCTTTCTCTGCCTCCATCTCTCAGGCAAAGAGCACTTTCTTTCAAGATAAGATCCAATCTTCCTATTCCAATCCCAAACAACTATTTTCCATCTTCTCCACCCTCCTGGACCCTCCCAAAGCCCCTCCCTCCTCCTCACTTCTGTCAAGCGACTTTGTTAACCACTTCGAAAAAAAGGTTGATGATATTCGCTCTTCTTTTACTGACCGCTGGGTCACCAGACCCTCCTATCAACCACTCACTAACCTCCTTTTCCCCTCTCTCTCCAAGTGAGGT